>JAWNPV010000101.1:0-29117 GCA_035078785.1 Collessia kirishimana
GTTTTACCCAGTCCAAGAGGCCAAATTCTGTTAATGTAAATTAAAGATCAACTGGAGCCGCTTTGGGATCCTTAAAGATATCAACTGAAGCAGTAGGCAGCCACTAACAAGCGTTGTAATTACATGCAGCTAAGTTGAACACATTTGACTTGGCAAATGGCTGTTGCTGTTGCTCTGATTCGGCAAAATTTCCATAGCATACTTTTCGGCGGCGCCATGGAAGAAAAAACTTTTAATTTTGCAAGTTTTCGACATTGTCGTTGCCTGTCTGCCTGCCGCTGGCATATGTCATGTAAGGACTCTCTGTGTGCGAGTGTGTGTATGTGTGTGTGTGTGTGTGTGTGGCAATTATATGCGCCTGGCAAAGCGTCTCTGATGATGTCTTATTAAGCACAATGTGCTGCTGGTAAAGAAAGTTTACAGAGCTGCCAGGATACATATCCTTGGGTGAAGAAAAACAACAACAGCAGAAATAATTCTCGCCCGGCTGGTTTGGCTTTGGTTTATCACATTAATTGCACAAACAAAACAGAAAAAAACATATAAAAAAAAAACAGAAAAATAAAGAAAAATCCGGCAAAGAGATACAGAGCTAGGCAAAGGGATATGTGCATTCATGCATGGCCAGCTAGCCAGGGAGTCAGCCAGTCAGGCAGCCAGTCAGCCGGCTCGTGCCTTGTGCCGCTTGGCGAACGCTTTGCCGCATTTGCATTTATATGCTGCACATACTCGGCTGCATCCTGCGCGACCAAGGGATATTACATTTTTCCACTTCAAGCACTTTTGCTGAATTTAATGAAATTTTTAATTTTTATGCCACACACACCCGCACCCCCCCCGCACACACACACGCAGAGGGACTGGACCAGCAACTGGTCTAACAGCAGCCACAACAAACACACACACAGAGAGAGAGAGTGAGGAAAGGATACGCTACAGCATCCTGCAGTGTTGGTCCTCTGCCCTCTCATCAGTGCCCAGTCAGTCTCTGGAGTCATCAGTAAAGATAAATACAAATGGGCGCCGCTGTGTTCATAACTCGCTGGCAGTTATCAGCAGACCACAAAGTCCTTAGCTGCCCGTGGTAGCCCCAGAGACTTCAATTTTGTAAATTTTAATCAAATTCAATCCACAGTCTAGTGAAAGCAGAGAGGCAACTAAACCAGCTTTTTTAACCTGACAGATGAAGCAGCGATCAACACAGTCTAGATGGCTGGCAATTTTGAAAGTCGCTGAAAAGCAAGATTCTCGCGCCAATCGTCAGGGTTATACGTTATTATTTAAATTATTGATGTGCTGGGAGAAAACGATAAAAAACGATAATCGAACAGTGTTGCAAGCAGACGGCCACGTTCACTTGCAATCAAGCTATCGATATTTGCCTGCCATGGCCCTGGCATATCGATGTCGATAACGCGATAAGCAAAGGAACGTGAAAGCCAACCGCCCGAAACATTCGAAAAATAAAAAATTAAAATTAATTATAATTAAATAAAATAGAAATATTTTATCATAATAAAAACTAGAAACTCACAGATTTGTAGTTTTAAAATTGCCAAAAAAAAGTTTTTTTTCTTTATTTTAAATTTTTGATTTTTTTTACACAGTCTAGATGGCTGGCAATTTCGGCTATTTATAGCCGTAAAAAGGCTTAAAAATTAAAACACAATTAAACCCAATAGAAGCCAAAGGCAAGGCCACAGCAAGGATCAGGAGCAGGAGCATCTGCTAAGGCAACAATTAAATGTTTGTTGGCCAACACATGTGTCCTGATAAAAGCTGCAACTACAGCTGCTCCTGCTGCTCAATGGCAGCTCAAGTTTTTCTGCCAAAGTTCAGGGCTTTGGGCTATGCTGTGCATAAATTAAAAATGACAAGGATATGCCAGGACAGACAGGACAGACAACAACAACAACGAGCAGCCAGCAGGTGTAACCCAAGCAGCAGGCACAAGAGGCAACAAGTTGCCTCAGCCATCTTACACTTGGGGCTGCTGTTGCTGCTGCTCCTTACCTGGCTGGTTGGCTATCTTGGCCTAGGATTCCCTGCTAAACTTTATCCTTGGGCCACCCATCATCCACCCACCCAGCTCCACACCGCCATAGGTTTTTCCACATATTCAGCGGAAAAGTATTTTTCCACCTTAAAACTGTGCCTGGGGGTGTCTGATGGGTGGGGGGGGTAGAGAAATGATTTATGAATGCAAAAAGTTTTGTGGACACCCCAGTTGCCCTACTCGTCTGCTCTCCGCTCATCCTGCCGCCCTTTACGCACATTTGCCCACTCAACTTGTAACAGGACGTTTGGCCAATGCCAGCAGCCAGCCAGGATCGTTCACTGCTTTAAGCCCACAAACACCACACACACACACACACATGGCTTGCCGCCACCGTTGCCGCTTAATGGAATTATAAAAATGTTAACTTCAGCAGAAATTCAAACGGAGCCCCTCGATGTATGCTATGCTTTTTGCTTCATTTTCTCTCTGTAGTATCTGTGTGGTGGTTGGTTGAGTGTGTGCTTCTGTGCTTGTGTGTTGGCTTGTTTGTGCGGCAACTAACCAACCTTTATCCCCTCTTTCCCCCCCTTTTAATAATAATTCAGTTATAATTTTATTTAACATTTGAAGTGGCCTCTCTCCTTGGTCTACCCCAAGCCACAGTTGCCAACTATTTCAGTTTGAATTACAAACTGTTAGGGGGGGAATATTTGTCTAAACCAGATCCGGTCGATTGCCAGCTCTACCATGTTTACAAGGGTTTAACTCCCTCCTCAGTGTAGCACTCCAAACCAAAGGGAATAAAAGGGGGGTTAAACGGTTATGTTGGTGGGTTTATTGTCTGTTGGTTAGTTGGTTAATTGAATAATTGATGAATAAATTGAAGAAAGATAATCGCCTGCCAAAAATCCGTGGGAGCTCAGTGACCACCGCCTCCCTCGATTAATTTAATGCAGCAATTTTTCTGTGGGAATTTTCTTGGGGATTTTTCCTATGGATTTTGTTGTTGATGCTGCTGTTGTTCGTTGCTTTGTGAATCGAAAATTAAAGGTAATGAAAGAAATGCTGCACAGTCGTCTGTGGTGTACAAAGGCTTTTGCTGCACCTGTGTATATCTAACATGAGACTCAGTAACTCCAGTTGGATGGGGTTGAATGGGAGTGGATGGTAGTGGGTGGGTGGGGGGGTTGGAGGGGGAAACATTTATATAAATCAATTTGTTTTTCTTGTTGTCTCCTCAAGCCCATTCCGTTGATGCATGTGTTTGTTGAGAAATCGAAACGAATAAGTATCAACTGCAAGGACAGAGAGAGAGACGATCGTTAATCCCCTCTCAATGGGACACCCATTGGACTGTCATACGTACCCCTTTGGTGACGCTGCTAGCGAGATCTGAAGCTGTTCAGTTGCTTGTTGATATACTAACTGCCAGTGTCCTTGCTGTGGATCATTAAGGAAACGTTGCTTGAGAGGATAATCCAATGGGTCTGGTCATGCTTACCTACTGGAACTGTAAATCATCGTCGTAGGTTTAGCCAATATATAATTAACAGCTGTTTCTTGTTGCTGTTGTTGTTGTTGTCAATTCGTTATTCTTTTTGTTGTGTCATGGATCGAAATGTATTCGGAAAGGGTTTGAAAAAGGTGTCCTGTAGGGTATATTAAAGTCTTGATTAAACGGCCTCTTGGGGGGGGGTTAAAAAAAATCTACTTAAGCAACGTGGAGAGGGCAAAACCAACTGTCTTAGAAATAAATTTTTTTTTTCACGATTGAATGCCTTCAATCTGATTTTTGTTGTTGTTTATAAATCAATATAAATTTGCAGATCCATACAAATATATTTATGGGGAGAGATTAACAAATTGTCCTGCAATGGGAAGGATGAACGATTAGACTGGGCGAAACCATTTGATTGCCCCTCGCAGTACTCACCATATGGAGTGTAAATATGTTAACCGGTTCTTACCGGTACCCGTGCTCAAAATAATATCGTTTCAAGAGTCGTGTAAGACATTATAAATTTTGCCTAAGTGTTTGCGTAAGAAATCCAATATAAATACAAATCATAGTAACGGGAAAGTAGTTTTCCTTTTTTTTTTTGGTTGTTTTTTTTTTTTTAAAGTCTCTGAAAAGCAAGATTCTCGCGGCAATCGTCAGGGTTATACGTTATTATTTAAATTATTGATGTGCTGGGAGAAAACGATAAAAGGTTAATCGAACAGTGTTGCAAGCAGACGGCCACGTTCACTTGCAATCAAGCTATCGATATTCGCCTGCCATGGCCATGGCATATCGATGTCAACACCGCGATAAGCAAAGGAACGTGAAAGCCAACCGCCTGAGTTAATCGAAAAATAAATAATTAAAATTAATTATAATTACCAGCAGACATGACAGAATTAAAGGCCGCCAAATTAGAAATATTTTACCATAATAAAAACTAGAAACTCACAAATTTTTTAGTTCTAAAATTCCAAAAGAATAAATTTTTTTTTCTTTATTTTAAATTTTTGATTTTTTCACTAGAAATTTAGTTGTGCCCTGTTCAAGGGCTAGCTGTGAACTGAGAAAATCAAACGAGAAGCTCTGGGAAGTCTTTGAAAGAAAATGACAATCGAAAGTCTCAGTCTACTGCGATGGATAATTTATGTCTCAATTCTGTTCTCAAATCTGCTTCAAGGGGATCCTTTGCCAGTGAGGAGTTTTTGCTCTTGTTAATGGCTAAGAGGGTCACCGCAGCCCATTGAGTGCTTTTGGGGCGGCCAGCCGATTGCCATCAACTTATGACACCGCCTAGAGATATTTGTGTTGCTGTTGTTGTTGCTGTTTTTGTCCTGCTGTTGCCACTAACCCTACTGTTCTCGTTTAGACCGCAAAAAGAACAACAACAGGAGCAGCAACAGCAGTAGCAGGGGGCAGCACAAATCCGAGTTGAAAAAGGGGGGCAAAAAACAAAAAAAAAAAGGGGGGGGAAAAACAAGAAATAAACTGCCAGAGGAGCAGGACTTCAACATACTCGTAGAACGAACTCATTAGCCTACATGGCCGCATTTTCCGCCTACGAACATAAACAAACCCACATACAACCACACACACACACACACCCATCCACACACACACCACTCACAGACAGTGGACGGTTCTGACTTGGCTTGTGTTGTGTCGTGTGGGGTTGTGTTGGGTTGACTGCAACAACGTTGCCTGCTGCCTGCTGGTTGCTACATATTTTGTTTGCTTAAATGCCGGAAGTGTTGCGGCAACGACTACGACAACGACGATGGGAAGGCAGCCAGCCAGTCAGCTCACCCTGATGCCGAGCAAAGTAAGCAACAAATGTTGTCAACATATATGACTTTGACAGAGACAGAGACAGGGACAGGGACAGGACATGGCAGGGACTTTCAGGCAGCTGGCAGCAGTGGCTGAGCAGTCAGGTTGCATCATAATTATGTCAGTTAAAACATCAACGAAAATGCTAAAGGAGCTGCTGCTACTCCTGCTGCTCCTGCTGCTGCGGAGGTGGATGCGGTGGGTTGACTACGATGCCAGCAGCAGCAGTCACTGCTTGGTTAAACCTGTTAACTCTGGAATTGTCTAGCAGATTATGGATAAGCAAACTGTTTATGTCTCGCTTTGATGGGAGTTGATTCCCCCCCAACCAGCTGGCAACCCTGCCAAGGCTGTGAACTTTTCAACACTGATTTCAGCTAAACGATTTTTATTATTTCATTACATTTTAATGGAGAAAAACGGTAAATTTCATTAGCATTTGCCCCGCTTAACCTGGTAGCAGTCAAGTGTGCAGTCTGAATTGTCCTTGCAGTTCCTTTTATCGATTGGCCGCGGAGGCTTTAATATATTAATGCATTGATTACTTATCAGTTGGCAGCCCTGCTCGGTGGCCAGCCCTGGCAGTCCATTAGGGAAATTAATCGTCTCTGATGTTTGGCCGTTGCAATTGCAGTTTCTTGACGTCTGCCGAACCGTATGGAGCCCCAAATCACTCGAATCTTGCTATTGGTGGCTCTGCCTGCCCTTTGCCTGGCTGCCTTGCAGCCACCCAGTGCCTATCGGGCGCCAATCTTGACGGCGGCCACCCTGCGTGTCTTGGAGCTGTATGTGAATCCCCGGCACAGTTCGCTGGCCATCATGGAGCTGTGCGCGGATGCCCATCAGCAGGGTCAGCACAGCCAGAGTCAGATGATTAAACAGCTGCTGATGCAGGTCCAGGACAGCACTGATCTGACCGTTGTGGTCATGCAGGACACACCCATCGAGCAGCCAAGTGACTTCACCCTGTTCATTGTGGAGACGCCAGAGGCCTTTCACAGTCTCGACTTTCAGTTCTCGGCGACGGACTGCGATCGCGAATTCAACTTTATAATCGTGCTGAGCTGGAGCAGCCAGTCGGAGGAGCAGCGTCTGCTGGCCATGCGTGACATCTTCAGGACCTGTCTGAAGTTCCATGTGCTGAATGCCGTCCTGCTGCTCCAGCTGGATGACCAGGTTGTGCTCTTCTACAGCTACCGCCTGTACAATCCCAACTGCGATGAGTCGCTGATGGTGGAGCTGCTAAATCGCTTCGAGCAGGGCAGGTTCCAGCTGAAGGAGCCGGCGGCTCTCTTCGACAGGCGGCTGATAAGCCTGTTCGGTTGTCCTCTGAACATCAGTTGGTTTCTCATGCCGCCCTACGTGGTCTTCAACGGTGACCCAGAGGATGCCCAGCAGCGTGCAGAGATCTGGCGTCTGGGCGGCATTGATGGCCACATCCTACACATCCTGGCCAAGATTTTCAACTTTCGCATTCAGCTGCTCGATCCCTGCGACCTGCGCTTCACCGTAGACCTGAATGACACCGCCTTTGGCCAGCTGGGGGATCGTTTCTCGGGTCTGGCCATAGGGGCCTTGAGCGCCTCCCACAATCATCGCCGTCTGTTCTCCACCAGCTCTGCCTACCACCAGAGCGCCCTGGTCTTTGTGGTGCAACTGGAGGAGCGACAGGGCTCGGTGGCTCAGCTCTTTGAGCCCTTTAAGCCGCTGGTTTGGCTCGCCTTGTTGGTCAGCTGCTTTCTGGTCGTCTTCCTCAAGGCCATCTGGCTGTGGAGCCATCGCATCTACTTTGATGTGTCCTACGAGGGGCTGCGTGTCCTGTCCTCCCTGCTGGGCAGCCCCACGCTACTTAGGAACCTGCCGCCAGGCTTCGTAGCCGGCCCCCTGCTGGCCATCTGGCTGCTCAGTGCCCTGGTGTTGCGTGTCGTCTACCAGGGTCAGCTGTACGACATCTTCACCCAGCCCGGCACCTCCCCGCCTCCGGAGAAGATCGCCGATCTGCTGGAGGCCAACTATACCCTGCTGGCCATTGAATACACCGACTTCTATCCTCGCAACAAGACTCTGCTGCGCCCCGACGACTATGTCGGCCGCTTTCAGGAATTGGAGGCCGCCCCGCCTGGCTCTCGGCTGACCACCACCGCCCTGCTGGCCAATCTCATGCACTACAAGCAGCTGCATCGGCACGCCAGCCGCCTCACCTATGTCCGCGAGCACATCTATCTCTATCAGCTGGCCCTGTACATGCGTCGTCATGCCCTGTTCAAGTTCGCCTTCGATCGCAAGCTCAAGCAGCTGATGGCCGCTGGCATTGTGGGCTACACAACGCGCCTCTATGAGGACTCCAGTGAGCGCTGGTATCCCGAGCAGACGCACGATGCCCAGGCCTTGGCCATGGAGGTGTTTGGCGGCGTCTACATGACCTGCTTCCTGCTGATCATTGTGGCTCTGGGTGTCTTCACCATGGAGCTGCTCAGCCTGAGGCTCTCACAGCTGCGCAGATTCTTTCAATGAAGATTTTTAACACAAATACAAAGGATAACGAAGCAGGTTGCTTTGGTTTAAATGGGTTCCTTGGTGGCCAAGATGCCTGACAGCCAATGCCTTGGCCTCTGGGTCTCGTTTAATTGCCTCACACAATTGCCGCCTCCATTAGCTCCAACGACAGCCAGCCAGCCAGCCAGCCAATGGGCACACACTTCACTCCACAACCTGGCCAAGGGGGCGTAGCGGCAGTGGGTGGACGGGCGGCCCCACAAAGGCGTCTGATAAGCGCTGATAACAAAGGTAAACAAAAGCGCTGCCGTTTGCCCTCCAGTCATGGGCTTTGGCGGGAAACGCTGCAATTCGTCAGAAGCCCAATGGGCCACAGCGCATGCGTCGGCACTCGGCTAGAGTCAACGACTGTCGCGTGTATAAGAGAATAAAGTTGGGAAAAATCGGCTTTTGACTTGGCCCGCTAGCTGCCTGGCTGGCTGGTTGCCTAGGCTAAAGCTGAGCTTCAAGATTTCCATCGCCAGCCAGACTGCGTGGGCGCTGTTAACCTGAAGAGACTCCGTCTCTGCTCAGCTCAAGGTTTGGCCAACTGATGGCCCGATGCAATCTGTTTTGCTGCCTGCATTTGCAATTCCAAGTTGAGGTGACAGCAGAGGAAAATTCAGGCCAATTGAGTGGCCTTCAGGTGACGATCTCAGTTGGGTTGAGTGAAGCTCAGGTTCAAGCCAAGAGGTGCAGAGGCAGGGGACCCCACAAGCCATTAAATTTATGATTTTTTGGAGTTTTTTTTTCCTTGACTCTTTGATCTTCACAGCCGCCATCGGGCTATAAAAGCAGCCTCACTGGTTTGTCTCTGTCACAGAAATCTCCGCCAGCTGACAGAGGAAACGCGCTGCCAAGATGACAGGAATCCTTATGCTGATCTGGTCGCTGCTCTGGCCCATTGGCTGGGCTGCCCAGTTGCCCTATAACGCCTATTTGCCACCTGTGGGGGCTACACAGGCTGAGGACCTGCTGATGGCTGCCTTGGGAGATAAAGCGGCTAATCGTGAGGGTCTGACTGGCACTGGCAACTGGCAGGATTGGCTGTCCTTGCTGGTGCAGCAGGAATACGCCTTGGATGTGCCGCTCTATATCCATGAAGAATAAATATATGCAGCTGTGTGTGTGTGTGTGTGTGTTGGTGTGGTGTGGAGCTGTCGTTGCAACTTTAATTCAACTCCTTTGCCTTTTGGGTTTTGCTTGTTGTCTAACCGCAACTTAATCCTTTTACCTGGCCTGGTTGCCTGGCTGCCTGGACATGTGAAAAGTTTTACCAAGGTCCTGGGCTGGTCCTGGGCTGGTCCTGGGCTGGTCCTGGGGCTGAGGCTGGTTGTGTGGCTCTGCATGTGCGGTTTTAATCAAGTTTCGCCACTTAAGTTTGCGCTCAGGTGGAAAACACTCAAAAGCCGCCTCTGACCAGAAACCTGAACATGATATCCCACCACCACCATCGCCACCACCGCACAGACAGACTGACCTGAAAGTCCTTGCAGTTTGTAGCGTAAAAAGTTTCTAGAGTCAGTGAGAGAGGGAAGGGGGGGCTGGGGCAAACGGTCAACCTGTTACGCATTTCATTGTGAACAGCCAGGCCGCCTTGGTCTATTGTTTTCCCCCTGCCCACCCAGCTGGAGCCCGTGACTCTGACTCTGACTTTGTGTTGCGTTGGGCAACTTTAAAAATCAATTAAATTAAGTGCCAGCATGATTGAGCAAAATGATTGTGAATACTTCGCATATGTGTGTGTGTGTGTGTAGAGCTAAGTAGATAAGTCTTACAGGGGAGGAAGGAGGAAGGGGGAAAAAATTTCCAGAGAAATTATAAAAAGAAAGGAGGACAACAAGCAATGCAATTCAGTGAGTTGACTTCACTATTTTCAATTGCCCTGAGCTTCACCATTAATGGCACTAAGCTAATACAATGTAGACCAATAGGACCCCACCACAAAGGGTATCAACAACTACAGGATACCCTTGAAATGTCATAGTTAAGATGGTTTTTTAATTATTTAAGCAAGTTGAAAAGTTTTTCCTTCATTCATAGCAGCGAGCAATTTGTTTGTGATGGACCAGCCTGAAAGTATGCTAAGGCAGCTAGAGCAGAGAGCTCTGCTGGGTGAATAGCAACTGCCAAACCAATTTTAACCTTAAAAAAATGAAATAAAATATTTTTTCGTTAAGTGAAATGTATTTAACCAACTCCATATACCCTGTTGGCCCTGCAGAGGCAAAGAAATAAAACCTTGGCAATAAGTTGATGAGTTGAAAATGAATGGGTTGACTGCTGGGTGGCGGTTCAGTGCGGACACACACACGCAGGGCAACTCTGGCAGAGGCAACAAACATACCCATGTGTACACACATGTCTTTTGTTATTTGTTGTTTGTCGTTGTTGCCGTTGTTGTTAGTGGCTTCATTATTTGGCAAGTAAAAGTAATGAGACTTTTGTTGCCTTGTTGTTGGCGTTGCGCCTGACTGCGCTTTTTCTATGCCATTGTGTGTATTTGCACACACACACAGACACACAGACACCCATACACACAGAGCCATAGAGAGACGCCTGACTGTACACAATGCATTTTGCTTGTAAATGGGTCTTGGCGTGTCATTTCTTTTTGATTAAATAGGATTTTCATGGCTCTGCCATCTAAGTAATCCAGCGAGGCAACAGCTGATTACTCAGCCAGTTGGATTTTAATTTGAACTGAATGAACTGAGGCGGAGGGCAGTGGGTGCTTGTCAGGGCAGCCAACACATAAAAACCTGATGAATTGCAATATTTCAAAAACTATTTGCTGTTGGCAATGCTTGATGCAAGGGGATCAAATACGATCGACGATCTGGCAACGACCAACGCTTAGGTAGGGAATATGAACTGACTAAGAGAGCGAAATGCTTCTGTCTGTGCTGTGTGTGTGTGTGTGAGGGCGTTTGGCTCTTTGTGTATTGTGTAAACAAAAGCGCCAAAAAGCGTTGACAGACAGTGGACTCCAGCAACAACAATGGAACAAACAAAGCAAAGAAACGCAGACAGCTGACTGAGGGTTGCCAGTAGGTTGAACTGCAACGAAGCCTGCCAGGCTGCTGGCCAGGCAACGATAAGGTTCCACCCTGCCTCTCCCCATCTACAGAGCCGATAGAAAATAAATTAATTTTCATAATAATTGGCCACCTCATGGCCACCCACCACCACCAGCGCCTGGCATCATGAAAGTTGCCCTTTTGAAAAAGGGTTTTTGGCTTTTGAAAACGTAACGTAACGGCAACATTGCCGAAGGAAGGATGACAACACCAGTGGGGGCCTGTGCTGTGCTGTGCTGGGGCGGCCGTAATAATAACATTGTTAACACAACGTGCTCATGTAATAAAATCGTTTATTGAATTGGCCATAAATTTTCGAAGCAGAGCCGCAAAGGCGTTTCGCTCCGCTCCGTTCCGTTCCGTTTCGTGCCGCTCTGTTCTGCTCTGTTCTGCTCTGCTCTGTTCCGTTGCGATCCGTTAACAAAAGTCAAAAGTTGCACTCGGGCGTTCCACAAAGCCCTTGGGCCAGCAGCGCTAGCATGAAGGCGTTGCTACTGCTGCTCTTGCTGTCTACATGTGAGTGCGTGTGTGTTTGTGTGCGTGTGTTTTCCATGAGGGTTTGCCTTTGTGTAAAGTTTAGAAAGAGTTTAGGCAGCGTGTCTGTGGTGAGAACAAGGCGGACAACAAGAAAAGTTCAGGGCGTGTTTAATGTAGCCGTTGAGCAGCTGAAACATTTCAGTTAGGACTTTAGACGGCATCAGGTGGGACCGGGACGGACTGCTATCGTTGCTGATATTGGTTTGACCAGTCGGAAATGGGATTTTGTTAGCTTTGAGTGTTTCAATTAGGCAATACAAGGTTTTTTCAGTTAAAAAAAGTGCTTAAAAGTGTTTAAAGCAGAGAAGCCACTGGCTGTACAAAGCTGCTTGCTATGAAAGCATTCAAACAGCGATCAGTTGGTCACATTAATCAATTTATCTGGTGACAGACAAAAGCTGAAGGATTTGTAATTAAACACAAGGTCTCCCTCCGTCTCTTTCTCTCTCTCTCTCTCTAGCTGGCTGTTTCATATGCATTGAATTCAATACTTAAATCAATGTGACCAAATAATCTTAGAGAGCTTAACGGGCAGCAGGCAGCAACCAACAGGCAACAACCAGCCAGCTGGATTGGAGTGGAGTGGAGCGAGCATTAAGTCCATTAATTTGCGCCAACATTTTAACTACGAAACATAAATTGCATGTGGAGCCATTAATAAGCATAAAAGCATTTTCGCTTTACCAGCCATCTAGCCTGGCCACCCACCCTCCCGCCTGCCCTTCGTCTTGCCAAAGACATTCGCCCTTCAGGAGACGAGGCGAGTTGGCATCTTTGGCTTTGAACTGCTCTGCTCTGTGCTCTGCTCGGCAAAGTGGGTGGCTGAATGGATAGATGGATGGATGGATGGGTTGGCGGGTGGGGGGCCGGGGGGTTGCCTACTTGAATGGCTTGCGCTTAAAATGTTTTCAATGCTGTTCAATAACTCGTGCAAGGACAACGACAACGACAGCTACAACGACAGCGACAGCGAGGACAATGAGCAGTCTAGTGGCTGTGGCAAGAGGTTGTCGGTTCGATGTGTGGTGCTATGGTGGGGGGAGGCAACTAATGAGCATGATAAACATAAACGAGCTGAGAAAAGCTGCTGATTAAGAGCCCAAGACAAAATGAGAAGCTACAAGAGCCTTTCAAACTGTTTGTTTTCAACACACAAAAAAGGAAGGAGAAATTGCTGCTGCTGCTGTTTAAGCGTTCAATGAAGTGATGTTCAAATAGCGTCATTTCAAACGGGATCTTGACTTGGCCAGCCCAGATCCCCTGGAAAATGGTCTCCTTAAAGGTTTTTCCCTTCAAATTATCCATCAACCAAGGGGGAAACAATGCACTGCGCTGTTGTTGCTGGATCCACTTGAGATACCGATCTGCTTAGGGGGGGAAGGAAGGAAAAATATGTAAATACACCGGAGTCCAGTACAGCTGTCCACCCTCCTCCTCCTCCCTGTTGTTATGCCGAACAAAGGACATTCCAAGCATTCACTTGCTGCTCCTCTTTATCTGCTTTCCCCCCTGCCTCTGCTCTCTTCTCTTTCTCTCTGATGATGAATGGGGTATTTAGTGCGAGCATCATCAGCTATTTAGTATGTAGTACAGTGTACAACAGCACAGATTCCTGCTCCACCCCCCTCCACAGTGGCTGTCTCTTTACTTTTACTTGAGTTTCTAATATGTTAAACTGCAAAGGTTGACAACAGGAAGGCAGGTGGGGGAAGGCACAGGCCAACCAGCCGCCTCATATGTGAGTTCATAAAAATAAAGGCAGAAAAAAAAATGCTGAAATAAAATAGGCCAAGCAGGCGGGCAGCCAGGCAGGCCGGGTAGGTGAGCTGGAGTCCACCATAGCCAAAGCCAGGGCATTAAAAAATGCAAAAAAAAAGTAGAAAAATTGTTGAAACTGTGGCAGTTGGGAGGCAAGAGGCTGGAGGAAGCTGGAGGAGGCAGCAGGAGGCTATAGGAGGCAGTGGGAGGCAACAGAAGGCAGTAGGAGGCAGGCAGAAGCCTGGAGAAGGCAGCAAGAGGTAACAGGAGGCAGCAGGAGGCAGCAAGAGGCAGCAGAAGGCAAGCAGGAGGCACTAGGAGGCTGGAGGAGGTACCAGGAGGCAGCAGAAGGTAGTAGGAGGTAGGCAGGAGCCTGGAGGAGGCAGCAAGAGGTAACAGGAGGCAGCAGGAGGCAAAATAAAGCAACAGGAGGCAGGAGGAGGCAGGAGAAGGCAGCCAGAGCCAGGCAGGAGACACTAGGAGGCTGGAGGAGACAGCAGAAGGCAGCCAGAGGCAGGCAGAAGGCACCAGGAGGCTGGAGGAGTCACCAGGAGCCAGTATAAGGCATCAGGCACGAGGCAGAAGGAGGCCGGAGGAGGCTGGAGCCAAGCACCGTTTGATTTATGGACGGACGAGTGGAGGCTGTTCGGCGGCACTCAGCTTAGCTCAGTGTGGTTCGGTGTGGTTCAGTCGGAAGTGTAGACAATTTGTTAGAGTTTTCTACACAAAAACCAGCAGCAGCAGAAGCCACCGACCGCCCCTCGCCCCTCAACCCACACGACAGCCTATGAAACATGAGTGGAATTTTATTTTAAAGCAGCTCAAACAAATGCTTTTGGCTTTGGGCTTTTGTAGAAAAGTTCAAAACTAATGATTTTCACTTGGCAGGCAACCAGAGGAGGAGGAACAGAAGGAGGCAGACACACACACACACACACATGGCTAGAGGGAGGCACAGATTTACATGACATTATGTCATTGTTTTGTTGCTGTTGCTGCTGGTGTCCTTTGTTGTCTGTTTTTATGACATCAATTATGTTTATGAAAGTCTAAACAAAAACCGTTCTTCACTGTTAAGTCAGTCAGTCAGTCAGTCTGTAGGTCCTCCCTCTTCCTCTGTGTGTGTGTGTGTGTCTCTGTCTCTCTGGTGACTCAATGTAGCTGGAGTTTAAGTGAATTTATTACCATGAGAATAATTTATTTAAGCAGTCAAATGCACGTGAAGTGCATCTCAAGAAAGCCTGTCACATGCCCTAGAGGAGGCAGCTGCAGCTGGAGGTGGAGGGGAGTCAACACACACACACACACATGTGGGCCTCTGACTTGGCTGTGTGTAGACAAAATGCATTTGCAGTGCCACAAGCCGTTGGCAACAAATTTTTTCTCCTTCTCTCCTCTCTCCATCTCTCTTGCTTTATCTCACTTGGGCAATTGGCATTAGGGGGATTCACAAATGCAAACAGGTTGGCAGTCCTTTTAGTCTAAATCGTTAAGTTTCTGCCTGAAAGCATAGAGATTGTCATACCAGGTAGAGCAGAGTTCCTGGGTCCTAAAAAGGCTTTCAATACCCTTGCAGATTTCTCATTTAAAGTCAGTTAGTCACTTAGCAGTGGGAGACAAGACCCTATAGCCTTGGGAATTCCTAGAATTTAATGGAATTTAAAGGTTAAAAGTTATGAACAGTGAGCTGCCCTAATGGAAATCATATAAAGCGCACTTGTGCCAATGACTGACATCTGACAGACACACACACACACACTCTCTCTCACACACACACACACACTCAGAGCAATGCAAATTTAACACAAGCAGAAGCAGCAGCAACAGCAACAGCAGCAACAGCAGCTCAAGCAGTTGTCAGTAATTCCAACTGAAACGTCAAGGCTGAGCATAGAAGGGATGAGCTAGACACGGGCCAGAAGCAGCTCCACCTTCCACCCAATCCACCATCCTTTAACCGTAACCAAGGGCAGGGCAACATGCAGATAGATGCAATGGCCACGTTGACGAGCAGCTCAACGTTGTCGTTGCCTTCATTGCCTGCTGGTTGCTGTTGCTGTTGCTGCTTGGAAATCAAATCAAATTCCCGACAAACATCAACAGCAACAGCAACAACAACAACACGGACACGCAGGACATGTTGTCATTGCTGAGTGTGTGTTCCATTACGTCCTCCACTCTCCACTCTCCACTCTTTACACAAGGACTCCAAGGAGGCAGCAGCAGTGCAACCTTCATTCGAATTCCTAAAATCAGTTTGATTTGCTCTCCAAACCTGACCTTGTGCGGCGCTGTTTTCGTTTTTTTTCATTTATTAGTTGATTGAAATAATTTTCAATGCATTAAGCTGAACAAACAGATTTCGGGGATTCCCCGAAGGCCTCTTGAGGTGCCTGAAGGTGCCGTAGACAGCTTTTAGGCTTCATAATCACAATTTTCATCCATTCGTCAAGGGAAAGGGGAAAAAACAATGCGGAAAGCTTCTTGCAATTATTGCAATTAGAAATGAAAAGCGCAAAAGTCAAGTGACACTTGGAAAACTTGAAAGTGCGCGGGCATCGAGCCTCAATGGCAGGTGAGAAGAGGGTTGTCAAGTAGCCCCGTTGCTCATCAAGTGCCAGCAAAAGATGTGGGTGTGCGTGTGCGTGAGCGATTCAGTTTGTAGATTGGAGTGGCAACTCCACGCCCCTCACTCACTTGAGTTAAGGCGGCCAAAAGTGGCAGTAAGAGCAGCTGGAGCTGGAGCTTGAGACGAGTTGGCAGCCCCACCTACAATTTCCGTTTGTTGTCAAATGCACTTTGCATGACTGCACACACACACACACAGACACACATACAGAGACAGACAAACATATGCCGCATCAGCAGCCACAACAACAACAAAACTAAAATCCTAACCATCATCATCATCCGGTTCTTATTCTTCTTCTTCTTTTTTTTTTTTCTTCCTTTGGTTGCTGTTTTCTTTTTTTTTTTCCTTCTTTTTCGTGGCATTTCCACTTGATTTACAAAACTCAACACACTGATAGGCAGGCGAGACGATGGGTGATGGGCGGCTATGCGGACCTCTACAGGGGTAACGTTGTGATAACAACAACAAAACCACATTTGACTGACTGAGTGACTGGGTGTGTGTAGTGTGTGTGTGTGTATGTGAGTGAGTGAGTGACTGTGTCTGGCCTGACCGGGGCATCAGCTACAGCTACAGCTACAGCCTCTCCAGCTCTGACTGTGTAGCTGCCGTCTACGGCTCGACTCCGAGTTGATTTATATGCACGTCGATTCGACGTAATTGAAGACGTGATCGAAATTCAAATTTTTGATTTTCCTCGCATTGCCATTGGTTGGGTGGGGGGGATTTTTCGTTTTCTGGTTTTCTGACTTTGGTTTTGTACATTCCTAGTTCCTCTGTGTCCCCCATCCACCCATCCACTCTTCGCCCGCTCATATCTATCATTCGGACTGGTTGCCAGTTGCCTTCCCCCTGCCTGACCTGTCCTGTCCTGTCGCTGGCTTGGACCGGTCGCATCATTTTTGTTGTGCATTTTTGCGGTTGCAACTGAAATAATTTACATTTCCCCTTGGTCGTCGTCGTCGTTGTCGGTGGGGCAGGTGGCTTTTGGTGAATCGGGCAACAAGTGTATATCGAAGGGGACTTAACTATTGAGCCATTTGCTGGCGTAAAGTCTCAAGCGAAGGAGGCTAAATGTCAACGCTTTCAGGTCTTATAGAGAAACCTGTAATTATATCAGTAATTTAGGGAAATTCCCAGGCCAAGTATTTATATCTAAG
This sequence comes from Collessia kirishimana, assembly GCA_035078785.1. Taxonomy (NCBI): domain Eukaryota; kingdom Metazoa; phylum Arthropoda; class Insecta; order Diptera; family Drosophilidae; genus Collessia; species Collessia kirishimana. The sequence goes on from JAWNPV010000101.1 coordinate 17,033, forward strand.
CAGCCAGAGACAGTAGAGCAAGTTTAATCAAAGCTGAAAGAAGCAATATCGACGCCTTGATAAATTCACCTATCGATAGGGTCATTCACTAAACACATGGCATGGGTATATCGATAGTGAACTTGTTGGCGATATAAGTTAGGCTGGCAGCAGTTGGTTAACAGAAAACAGGTTGGCAGTTCTGCCTGATCATATGCAATGCAGTGTTGGACACGTCTCGCTTACAGGCCACAGTCTTAGGGAATTCAACGTTTCAGTTGCTTTGTATTTCTTCTCTGTTTGGTTAGAGTATTAACAACGTCGTGGTAGTTTAATGCATAAATCATTACACAGCTTATATGCTGGGATATAATAAATTTCTTTGGTTTTGTCAATGATTTTGTTTTTCGCTTGCTGCCAGCCATTGAGTTGCTGCTGATTTTTTTTTTTGGGTTTTTTTCTCTCTGTGCTTGTCAGGGCATTTTCATTGTCAATCCAACTTTTGTTAAATCAGCCATGAAAACGGATTGTCGTCTGTTTCTCTTTCAACTCTCTAGCCTGCTCTGCTCTGTCGCTGCCTCTGTCGCTGTCTCTGTATCTGAAAGTCTTTTGGCTGCGCATTTTGCATTTGTATTTTTCCCTTTTTTTTTCCTGTTTTTTATACGGTTTGTTGCTCATTTGACTCTGGCAAGGACTGACAGATGCTACTGACTAACTCACTGACTGGCTGACGGACTGACTGACTGACTGATTGACTGTCTGTCTGTCTGGCTGTTGGCAAACATGACTCGGCCTGCCCGCCTCGTGTGTCTGTCATCGTCCCTTCTCAAGTTGCCATTGCTGCTGGCATTTCTAACAATTTTCAATAATAATGGAGGTTTTTGTAGTCCACTGGGGGCCGCTGCCTGCTCCACCTGCTTATTAACATGGCCTGACTGCCTGCCTGCCTGCCTGGCTGACTGCACAGTCAGTGCGTGTGTGTGCGTGTGTGTGTCTTTGGGGATTACGACTACGACATTAAGTTCCAACACCTGGCCTAGGCAGTCCTTCGTCACTCCTCACCAATCCACTGCCCTCCAATCCACTCCACTCCACTCCACTCCAGTCCAAGCGTTACGGACTGAGGCTCTTCACACATGTTTAATGGGTTGCTGTTGTCGACACTTCTAGACATTTTCTGGCTTTATGTTCTGTCTCTGACTCTCGCTTCGTGTGTGTGTGTGTGGATGCGGCGGAGGCTGTGTGAATGTGACAGGCTTCGCCTACCATTCAGCCTGCTGGGTCTGCCTGTGTGATGTGCTGTGCTCTGCTGTGTTGTGTTGTGTTGCGTTGTGTTGGGCTTTTGTCTTGTGTGTTTACGTTTGTGTTAATATTTACATAATTGTGGTTAAAAGTAGCTTTTAAGATGTTTTTAACTGGTAGCCTAGAAAGGTTTTTCCCCACTCCACCCCCCCTCTACCGGTGATGCCATTTACCTTGGCTCTGTGCGAAACTTGATGCTTTTGTAGCCATTTTTGTCATTTCCCAGTTGCCAGTTGGCTGTTGGCAGTTGTTGTTCTTGGTTTTGCTCGTTTGCAGCTGCATTTAATGGGCTACAAACATGAGTAGCAACAACAACAACAACAACAAGCAAAGACAAGATGAACGAACATCAACGACAGCCGTTTTATTGCCTCCCCTTCTGCTACCGTCCTTAGACACCCCCACAGTCACCTTCTTTATGACTTTGACATTTTAATAAAGGAGCGAAGGGGACTGCAACACTAAGTGAAGAAACCTAAAATATTTCGGTTTTAAAATGTTTTTAAATGTTGCAAATACTTTTCCCCCCTCCCTCCCCCAACAAAACCTCAAGAATTTATATTTTTCAATTTTCCATTTTGTGTGTTTTGTTTCTCTGCTCGTTTCATCTCTGTGAGATTCATCAAGCGGTTAAATTGTTGAAGAGTTTTAAGGTTTTTTTTTCTTTTTTGTAGGTTAGAAAAGCCCAAAACTATGTTGGTTGCTGCTGGAAAGCGAAAGTTGAAAATTCATCTGTTCGCCACATGATGTGTAAATACAATTTGTTAAAATATTTAAGCAGCCAATTAATTGTGGGGAAATTCAAATTGTTATTTGCATCTCTCGACAAAAGCATAGATGGAAAGCCAGTTACAGTGCGAGGTTAAATAGGGCTGCCTAAAAGTAGGCAACAGTTTTGCATTGGCCAGCTTTCACCACTTTGTTGATCTTAGCAACGGAATATCAGGCAGCTCAATGGTGCTTCCTGAAGCTCAGATTTGAGTTTTCCACTTGGGGAAAACTTAAAAATTCATTACGCAGTGAAGAAGTCTATGAAATTTAGATCCCAACTGCTTTGGTTACACAGATTCTCTGCTTAAATTTGTTTTAGAAATATTTTAGTTTTATTTTCCTGTTGCCTTTTTGTTTTTTGCTTGAGCACCGAGCTCCATAGGCAGGGAAAAGTTGCAGCCACTGGCAAGGGCGGGCAGGAGGCAACCAGCATGGTGATGATGATGATGATGATGATGGTATTGCGGTGTTTAGTTAGCCTGGTCTATATGCATCAAGAACTTTTCTACACGGCCAACAAAGCCAGCCCACTTGCAACATATTTGCAGCTTCTTGTTAGCAAAACGGTTGAGGTTCTGCATATGTGTGTGTGTGTGCGTGCGTGTGTTTATATGCATCAACGCCAACGTTGCCGCTGACGTGGCCACAGAAACTTTAAGTTTTGCAAGAGGCAAAAGGGGTTGGTGAATGGAACCGCATAAAGCAAAATTGTGGTCGAAAAGCCAAAAAGCCAGGCAACAGACTCAAAGAGCAAAGCAGCCTGGTTACCAGGGGGGCAGGGGGCAGCCTGTGACCCTGAACCGAAGCCTTTTAAAATGCTTCACTTTGCATTTGCTTAGCAGTGTTGGTTAATGGTTTGGTTTGATTGCTGTGATCTTTGCTTAACTATGTTATCGATGATTCACTTTCGATATATTCTTAGCTATCGCCTGGCTTAAGTGTAACAATAAATCATAGAGAGAAAGAAATGTTGTGGCTGCTGAAATATTTGAAATGATTTTCATATCGTTTTATTATTACAAATTCTCTGGCCATCAATTGTGTTTGGGCGACGAAGACTTGAATTGAAAAGTTGATTGAGTATTGATGCCTCGTTTTTCATTTGAAATGTCCAGGTTGCGTGGGAAATATTCAAAGTGCACACAAGCTGTTGCTTTGTGTGTAGAATTTTTTTCATTCAATTGCAAATATTGCATATTTATGGCCATGTGACACACACACACGCACACCCCACACATACAAACTGAAAACTGTTGCATGGGGCAAAGACGCTTGGCACCTGTCGCGACAACGACAACGACAATGAAATGGAAAATGGAAAACAAATGCTAAAAGGCAGAGCGAGAGAGAGAGAGTGCGATGGAGAGTTGAAGGCCAAAGCTTTGAGCAAAATAAATGAAAATTGAAAATAAATATTAAGTGCGGGTCAAATAAAAACAATGAAAATAAGAATAAAAAATAATCCAGTTGGATAGAAAAATTGCAATCGGTTGCGAGGGAGGGAGGGAGGTAGGGACGATGAGAGTAAAGTACCGTTAGTGTAGCGTAAATATGTTTCAAATAAACAAAAACTAGAAACAATAATTTTTGTTTTTGTTTTTTTCCATTTAACAACTCTACTGGGCTGGGCTGCAGTGTTGTGTTACGTTCCTATTTGTGTTTGTATGGGTTGGTGTTGATAACACTTTCGCTCTGGCTCAGCCTACAATAAAAACAACAACAACAACAACAACAAGAATGAGGCCAACGCGCTCGGTGCCGCTTGTTAAATCCCACCTCGCTGACTTGTTTTTGTATTTTTTTTTTCTCTCTCCTTCTCTTTCCGTTTTATTCTTTTATTTGTCTGCCATCTCCTTTGCACTGGCCGTACATACCGTAGCGTTGACATTTTTTAATTTCCGCTTTAAATGAAAACCACTTCCGTGGCTAGGCTTGAACTTTAGTCCTCACGTACAAAAAACAACAACAAAAAACAGACGACAAAAAAATAAATAAAAACCAAGAAAAATAAAGCTGAATGAAAGGCTAGTTTTTGAGGCTTTGGCAAAGCTTGAATACCATTTACATGGGACATTGAAAATATAAATAAATAAACAGAAAATGTTGCTCCCAGCAGGCAAGGCAAAGATGATTCCCCCTCGTCCAGCAATACATGGGGAAAAACATTTAATTTAGATAAACTTAAACCCACTAAAGCTGCCTTTTAAATGGCATTAAAAATTCCATCAATTCCCAGTGCCATTAAGGTGTTTGCACTTTAACACTTTTAATACGTTTTTGCCCAGAGCATATTAAGCTCGTGTAGTGAGGCTACAACACACGTCACGTCTATCAATATATCAGCTGGTAATTGACAGAGAAAAAACACAAAATTTACTTGATTTTGATGTTATTAAACACTGCCCTGCAGCCCTGCTGCAAAATGTTGACAAAAACTGCAGCAGACTTTTGGGCTGAGCCAACAATACGGCAGCAGCGGCAGCCATTAAAATGTTTCTGTGGTTACAGAGCAAGTGAGAGTGAAAGAGACAGCAATTGACAGCTGTCACAACTTAATAAGGAAAAACAAAAAGACTTAAACAAAGTAAAACATTTAATAATGCTGATCAAAGAAATCTTCTGGTATTAAGGAAAAAAAAACCGTAAAATGCCTGGCAGCACTGTCATGTCAATTTCAAGTTGTAAGAGATGGAGACAGAGAGAGAGAGAGGGGACAACACCTGACTACGCTTAAGCACTTGAACACGTATCATCAATTGCTTTAGGTTTTTGGGGAATGTAAATGCCCCCGTGTGCATGTGTGTGTGTGGGTGTTACTGCCTGAAGACCTTTTGCCACAAGAACAACAATAACAACGAACCGTAGCCAGGCAGGCGGACACGTTTAGAGCTGCAATTGCATTCACCGAGCTGCAGTTGCAGGCAGTTGACAATGCATTTGCCTTACATGTTTAATGATGTATTTACTCGTGCCTCGACGCGGCACCCCAATGCAATACAATGCCCCGGACTCGGACTCCGACTCCGACTCGGACCCGGACAAGGACAACAGAAGACAGCAGCAGAGAGCAGAGGAGATAGAGAGACAGAGAGAGAGGGGCACTCAACAGTTCCACACACACACACACAGAAGAGTCCAAGAATGTGAATCACAAGCCCTCATAGATAGAGTATCAAAGGGGCATATTAGCTACTGAGCAAAAGTAAAAGTAGAAGCTTTAGGCTAACGATTTGGCTGCCAGTTGTACAAGTGTGAGGTTAGGTTTGAACGCCTTTATGTTGATCATGTGACCGCCTGGCAGCAGCACATTTATTAGTCGACTTTGTCTCTAATAAAAATCCCCCTTTGGTTGGTTCTCCTATGCTCGTTGCTCGTTGCTCGCTTTGGCCTGTCTGTGATGGCAAAGCGTGTTAAATGCCAACACCTTGGCATGGACCAATGGTAGCCCACAGATGCATCTAAAGCTTCAGCTACAGCAGCAGCAACAGCAGCAGCAGCTACAATGCCGACTCCTCCAAGGTTCGCTTCCTCTGGCCACAATCGTTCAACTGCATTTGACGTGAATTGTTCAGTTTGAAATCTATGATTGCAGCTATAACTGTACACACCCAGGGGGGTGCAGGGAGGGGAGGGGAGAGGGGAGTTGGACATGCATAAATTTGTGACTTGCTGCCTGCCATTTAGTTGGAACATTTTGCCAACCAGCCGCAGATCACAGACAGCCAGGGCAGCCAAAGCACTTGATTTTATTTTGGCCACCTGGTTGGCGGGTGGGAGGTTATGGGGCGGGGGGGAACAGGACACGCCAGGACACGGCAGGTAGTCCACACACAGAGTTTATGGCTGCATTGAAGTCTTGCACTTGGCATATTGATGCTTCGGAGGCTTTATGGCCTTCGCTTTGTCTGCTTATTGTTTATGGCAAAGTTTTTATTGTTTATTGAAATTGCATTCAACATAAAATGATTGCCCCCCCACCCCCCTCTGTGTGTGTGTGAGTTAATTACAACCTAACGAGCTGTGTGTCGTCGCTTCTCTCAGAGTCCAAAGTCTTGAGTCTTTTCACTGCACTTTGAAGTCTCTGGCAATAAATAAACACATTGAACTTGGCTCACAGCCAGGACTAGAGAATTTTTAATGTTTTTTTTTCTTCCACAATTTAAAACGTCGCAGCATTTTTGGCCAAAGAGTTTGTTTTTCCTGCAGGGGAAAATTTATTTTCATTTTCTTTTTTCTAGTTTATTTTGTTTGCTTTGTATGTATTTGTGTTCGCGTACATTTTTGCCAGCATTTGGTTAGGCAAACAGCACGAAAAATATGCGCAGATGCATGGTGCCAAGTGGCAAGTGGGAAGTGGGAAGTGGCAAGTGCTGCTCTATCTGCTTCACTTGCAGCATCCTTAAGGCGGTCCACGTAGAGCAGAAAAAAACACAGTGAAATGCAAATAGTTGGTTGCCTCCCTGTGAGTTCTAAGTTCTTCAGCCCTGGCAATAAATATCGTTTGGCTTTTTCCACTGTACAACACTGAACAACACTGTTAAGTACCGGCCAGAGCAGCCCTGAGCGATGTCATTTGGCTAATATCGTCTTACTGGAAGCCACAAATATTTGGCTTTAAAAAGGCAACCGAATTGGTCTAGTTAAAGCTGCCCAGGCGAAGGAAAGAATCACAGTGAAGCGTTCAATCTTCATCAGCCAGGCGAAATACCTTAGTCAACACTCGATATCCGATAAACATATATAGTTGACTCTGCCAAGGGGATGAGGGAGAGAGGGGAGAGCGGAGATTTGCTTTTCTATTTTGAGGACATCAAGTTGATTATCATACGGACTGCCTGTGTGTGTGTTGAACTGCTGATGGCAGCCAGAGGCAGCAGCAACGGCAGGACGAGACTCAAGGCCTCCTACTCCATTAGGCACTCAATCAGTCTTTATCAGGTTTTGACAACGATTAACGCTCTGGGCGCCAAAACGCCATTGATGGATGGCTGGACTCTGTTGACTATCCTGACTCCTCTGACTGCCCTGATTGAGCCTGACTGAGCCTGGTCTAGTCTAGTCTGGCCAGAGGCTTCGTGTAGGCCGTGGCTTCACCCATTTACCTCTGGCCTGCCTGGTCAGTTGAACGTTTTATGAAATTGATTTGTTAAACATTCGGTTCACAGATTTCCATGATTTTTAAAACCCAAGTGAAGTAATTTTCGCTTGATTACTGAAGCCATCAGGCAACCACATTAGCTGGTGGCTGTTGTTGCCCTCGCAGTTTAGCAGTTGGTAGCATCGATTTGCCCCCTTCAGCATGGCTCATTGACTTTCTCCCACTTTTTTTGTCCTTGTTTCAACGTCTTAGTTTCCTTGTGGTCATGTCGTGTTCATTGCCAGCTCTGTCTGCCCCTCTGCTCCTCTCTTGTTTAGCTTGTTGAGAGTTGTGCGCTTGTCATGTTGACGCTGTTAAATGTTTATTGCAGTTCAATTCTCAGTTAACCGGCTACCTCATCATGAGTTTTCTTGTTAAATGATGGCAAAACTTGCCGCCGCGTCGTGGCGCCGCTTGCAGTTGATTTGGTCTGCGTTTGTATTTCATTTTCAATTCATTTGCAGTGATTTTGAGCACCACAAAGGGCTTGTTAATCTTAAGGGCATTTCTATGTTCTCCACTGTCTGTCTGTCTCTGTGTGTGTGTGTGTGTGTGTGTGCGTGGAGGGTTGCGTGCTTCGTTCACATTAAAACGCTGCAAATTAATTAATTAAAGCGCCAAACACACAGAGCAGTTGGCAGCAAGGCAAAGTCCAGCATTAAATTGGAAATAGAAAATCGAGAAAATGTAGGAAAAGTCAAGTTGCCAGGATGCCCTAAGGGGCCTCGGCTACTAGATCATATAGCTGCTGACCATTCAGCTTATGAATTTTAAGCCAAAACAGTCAGAGCTGACTTAGTTAGTCGGTTAATTAGTTAGTTAACACGACAGAGTTTAGTTTTTGGATGGAATTTAATTAAAATCTGCATAGATGAGCCCCACTGTACTGCCTACTAGACCATATAGCTGGCAAAAATCATATTTACACAAGGGAAAGGTTTTTTGATGGGTTTTTTTCGGATTTTTCAAGGCTGCGTTGGCTTAACCCTCTAGGGAATATTGTTGATCACTTGGGTAGAGTATTTTACTAGTCGTTCAGGCAGACTAAAGCCAGGGGAAAGAGGCGGGGAGACGCGTTAAGCTAGAAAGTTCAATACATTTCAATTAGAAACGGCAACCAAGCGGCCTTCAATTATGCAACGTCAAATGCAAAGCCCTAGGGGGTTCCCCCTCCCCAGCAAAATATATTTAATTATGCTAAGTAAATAAAACAATAAACAGTTATTTGGCAAACAATTTGAGGTGGGAAAAAACGTTGTCTTTATCTGCGTGTCCTGAAGCATTTTAATTATCCCAAGGAAAACAGCTGAAATGTTTGGTGGTTTTTTTTGTATTTTTTTTGGTCTGTTTTGTTGGCCTCAAGCCTTTCATTGTGGCCCAAAGCAGAACATAAACTTTGGCTAAAATAGAAGCATCAGGCAAACAAACACACATTTTGCGCCTTTTTTTTCTTTCATATTTTAACGACTCAACTTGGCAGCTCTGTCAGCTCTGGCAGGGCCAGGACAAGGATATATGAAGAGGCAACAGCGGCAGCCATAAAATGCCATTTAGATGTAGCAGTGAGGCCATTAGAAAATTCCTTGTTTCTTCATTGTTGTTCATGCCACTCTCTAGCCCCCCTCTCTCTCTCTCTCTTCTTCTCTCTCTCTTGTCTATTCATTTACTTTTTGGCACATTCACACAAGTCATTAACATGTTGAGATGAAGACGCTACAGTGGCAGTCAAAAGACTTTTCCTGTCATCTGGCTGAGAGCATGATTATCATCAATATCTTACAGGCAACGGAGGACCTCTTAGGAGATCCTGGCTTAAAGCTTAAAGCTGCTGTAAAATCCCTGCCCAGAAGGCCCCATCGGCTCTGTTTATTATCCTGAGAACCTGGTGGCTCGCTGTCTGGCTGTTTGGCAGTTTGGCTGTCATTTGATTAGTTTTCATAAATATTTATTATTTATTCCCGTTGATTCATAATTTATCCTTGTTTGTCTCTGGCCACCGCCATTAAGATTTTCTCCAAAAACGTTTTTTTTTTTTTTTTGTCGTTCGTTGGTTCGACAATTTTCTAATCCAATTGATTTGTGCCAAAGGCCATCTGCCCTGCTCTGCGTTGTTTATCCTCATGAATACATAAAGAGTGTGTGCGTGTGTGTGTGTGTGTGTGCATTGGTAGAGGAGGGGAAATGTTATCTCCATTTACATGTAGATAGATACGTATCTGCTGGGCTGCTGCTGTTGCTGTTGCTGCTGCTGCTGTTGCCGTTGCTATTGAATTTTATTTATGTTATGGCTTGTCGCATTAGAAATGCAAAATTGCGTGTTTCAATGCACTGGTGTGTGTGTGCGTGTGTGTGTGCCTGAGTGTGAGTGGCTGCCCTTGTGCATTGCGTTCATTTTTCATAAAATATATTTTGTGTTGCATATTTATTGGGGCAGCTTTGCTCCCACTGTTTGCTGCTGTTGCTGCTGCAGGGCAGTATGGCAGCCCAACCTCCCTCCCTGGCCCCCCCCCTGTGCATATGCGTTTCATTATATGAATCCCACTGCTCTGCTCTGCTCTTAACATTTTCTTAAAGCTGCCTTTTCGACTTTTCTTGGCTGCCTCTGTTAAATGGGAAACCAGAAAGCCAGCTACGTTGAGTAGAAGAAGAAAGAGAACTGGAAAAGCATAGCAGACAACGTTTATAAAATGATTTCAGTTAATTATTTTCATACGCACACACACACACAAGTACTGGTGCAAACGTTTACTAGTCAAGCTGTCAGCCTGGCTGTTTGGCCTGCTAATGTTTATAAATAAAGTACGAGGGAAGCCATTAAAATCACATTTAATAATATAATCAGTTTCAGCTTCAGCTTTCCGCTTTCCACTCTCCACTTTCCAATTCAGCTTGAGCTCAGGCAACGCATATAAAATATTTAATGAGGTAATCAGCATGGCAAGGGCAAGAGGTTTGGGGGCCTGGCAAGGCTGTCACTGCTTGTCAACAGACAAGAGGGCAGGCAGGCAGGTGGACGGAGGTAAAAATCAAACAATTTCCATTACCACAGGACGACAGCAGACAATTGTTTTGTACTTGCTAAGGCCGCATTAAGTATACGCACCGTGCAATTGACTGTACAACACACGACTAAGCCACTCACTCAACGGCCCACTCACTGCCTTAGTAATCGACTAACTAAATAGTTTAACTGCCATTACTGGCCGCACTTGAAGAGACCATTTGTCCTGCTTCAGGACTGCCCAAGTCCCTCCCACGCCGCACACACAGTTGCCCAACTGTAATTATCATTCATATTCAAAACTTATTGGCTTTTGTGTTTGATTTCATGATTTCATTAAAATACTCTATGCGGTCAAGGGTCGTGGGGCAACCAACTATGGCACTGAGGATGTCATTAGCCAGGCAGGGCAGGGAGAAGCACAGTGTGAAGCTAAATTACCTACAAAGGCAGCCCATCAGGTAGCGGCCAGGCAGAAGGCATATTTATAGCATACTTTCCAGCGTTGCAAGGGTTTATCAGCTTTGCCAACCATCAGTGTGTTTATTTAGCCTACTAACTACCTCTTATCTGTTGGGTTTAGCCTTACAGGATAACAGTGGAGGGTATTAAAGCGTCAGCAGTTGACTCACATCGTCGGCTTTCTTAATACCAATCCTGGTGCATTGAAATGGCTGTTGTAGTTGCCAGGCAAATAGCAAACGGTTATTATTTACGTTTCAATTAAATTCATGAGGCAGTTGAAGGACACAACCAACGTGGGCAGCATGGGAGGCCACAATAATATACAGTTTTAATCTATTAATTAAGCTTTTGATTTCAGCAATTCGAGTCTCGATTATTTCAATGATTATTTCGTTGGTCAGAGTTGCGGCCACAGTTGCCCAACTGCCATAATGAATAGCTGGCTGTCTCCCTCACTCCCTCACCCCATTCCCCTCTCACCACCTGGTCGAACAAAACTGTACAAATAAGTCGGTCAATTTGTCGGTTTAATTTGTTGATTGAAAATCATACGTCGTGTGCGCGTGTAATTTTCTGTGAATTATGTAGCCTAGCGGCTGGTAAAAGGCCACCCACCTGCTACCACCTGAACCAACGAACTTAATTTCTCAATCAATAAGTTCAAGTCTCATCGGTTCCGATTTCTATATGGAAACGACCAAGGCAGGGAAAAAACTAAAACCCGTAATCATCGACTCACTGTGTCTGTGTGTTGTTCCGGTGTGTTTAGCAATTCCAAAAGTCATCTGCTTCCTAGTCTTAAGCCAAACAAGGCTACAGGACCTCACCTAACCTCACTTAAACTAACCTGGAACGTCTGACTGTCTGGCTGCCTGCGCATTCGTTCATTATTTGCTCTACGTGACCAGCACAATGGTTGCAGCTGCATTTGGCTGGACTTGAACATCCTGAATGCACTCCAACTGCCTGTTGGCAGGACATGAGGACTTGAGGACAGTGGACTTCATAATTGCTTACTAGTTGTAGTCAAAAGTGCTGTTGGCTCAAGGTAAATAAAAGATAAAAATACGTTTCCTTTATGTCCTCCCCCCTTACCTCATACAGTTATCGATAGGCATGTCCTTGGACTGAGAGTGACAGCTGGTAATGATGAACTGAAAAGTTTTCACTGCTTTGAGTTTGAATATCAATGTCTTGGGCTGCTTGGGGCTGCTTGGGTTGCTCAGATTGATCCAACGAGTCCTCCATGCTGTGGCCCAGGAAGCACGTAGTCCTTGGGCAGCCCGGGGATGGGGGGGGGGGGGGGGGGAGGAAAAAAGAAAAAGTTCACCTGATTTTCCTGAGCTTTCTCCTCCCCACCCCTCCAAACCCCCAAAACCAACTCACGTCCTTGGGGGGACGTTTTCTTTTTTGAAAAAAGGGGGGGGGGG
>JAWNPV010000101.1:29127-39694 GCA_035078785.1 Collessia kirishimana
CCCCCCCCCCCCCCCCCCCCCCCCTACTCCCCCTCCCCCCCCCCCCCCCCCCCTTCTCCTCGGCAAAAAGTAAAAGTTAATATGATATTCATGAGCTGCTAAGCGCAGATGTGACTGGCATTGTGATACAAGGACACTGGATGATAACACTACACAGTGTACAGCCAGCAGGCAGCTGGACAAAGGATACAACCAGCTGGAGCTGCTGTAGCTGCTGCCTGAAGTTTAATTAATTATTTAATTTTAAGCACTTGAGCGCATCGAGAGCCGCCAATGAGAGTTGAAAGGGGGCTCTGTGGCCATCCTTGGTCCTTGGCAAATGAACAGCCATTGGTACTGGGATTAAGTTAATAATATATGTGTGCTATGCTGTCTGCTCTCCATGTGCTTGTTTGCTGCCCTCTCCCTACCTCCCTTCCTCTCTCTTTGTCTCTCTGTGAAACCAATAAAGCCTTGTTCCATGGGGCCTGTGGGGGGGAGGGCGGCTTTCGGAGCCGCTTGGCCGCTTCAGTTAATGCAGACTAATGAGACATTGTGGAACGAATTAATTTCACGCATGATTAACACATCAAATGCCAACACAGCAAGGACCAAACACATACACAGCACTGTGCTGTGCCCTCTCGCTCTCGCTCTATCCATGGCGCACAAAAGTATGCAGCATTGTTTTGTTGTTCTCTGTTTGCCACTCGGTCGTTATGCTTTTTTGGCTTGGCTTGTTGATGTTGCCACATTAACCCAGTTGAAGATAACACGGAAATGTTACCACCACTGCACTCTCCCCTTCCCCTTGTCCTGCTTATCGCCAGCCCCACCACACACACAGCACAGAGCTTAGCAAATGCAACTGCTGCCAGCTGGCGGAATGTAGAGCAGCGTAGCCACCTCCTGGCCAGTTAAAAGCATAAAAATTCACTCAAATATATATGTGCAGGGTCAACAGGACTCTGCTTTACTACCCTAAGCTGAGGTATATGGGCTGGTGGAGCCGCTTGGTAACAGGTTTCCTGCTAGAAGCCCAGCAACTTGAGTTCGTTGGTTGTTTCTAAGGAAATTCAAAGCTCTGTGGAGCTAATGAGCAGGTCTGAACCTTCTGGTATATTTTTCTCAGTTTTTACAGGAGCCTCCTTGGTTGCAGGAGTCACAGCTTTACACTGGCTTTGCCTGGTCCTGTGTGGACCACTTGTATGATGAGATAAATGTCAAATGGTGGCTCCCCAGGGTGCGTATCCGGTCTGGTGGTGGTGGTGGTGGTAGCTCTCGTCTATCTCTATGTAATTATGTAAGCAGCGGTTTCTTCTTCTTCTCTTATTTCTGTGGCCGTTGGAAATTAACATACGTTTGGTGGATCAAATCAGCTTGGCCAGCTGAGACTGAGGGGTTGTGGGTGCTGTGTGGATGCTGTGTGGGAGGCTCGTTTGCTGGCCACGTTAATAAGAAATCAAATGGCCAATGGCGAATGGCAAATATTCAATAAATTTCAGTTTAGTAACGTCACGTAGCTGGCCAAGTGCGAACACGTAGGCAGCTCAATGCAACTGATGCCAAGCAGCTAAGGCCTGGCCAAAAGGAATTGAACTCGACTCAGATCAGATGAGATGAGATGAGCTGAGTTGGGTTGGGTTGGCCTATAGCCCGGCATAGTCTGGCATCGATGGAGATGTCTACGTGGACCTTGGTCCAGGTGCAAAGGTCGTGAAAAGTGTGCGGCACATCAATTGCTGTCGCTGGCAACTGGGCGCCAACAGACAATTTTCCCAGCACGTGCCAAAGTAGCGCTGCCAGGAGATAGTGGGAGGGGGGTGGTTCACTAAATCGAGAACTAGAAAAGTCGAGTGAGAACACTCGAAGGACAAAACTTGCGGAGGACGATTGAAATTGCTGGTGGCAAGTGGCTAAGTGGGACATTAATCAAAATAAATATGAGAAACGTGTTGGCCAGGACGAGTCCACACGTTCCTTGCCTTGGCCCCGGCCACACACTCGATGCGATTGCCTCCCTGCCTTCCTGCAGGACTTGGCTATGCTAATTAAGGTGTTAAACCAGCCCAACCAACCACTGATGCCTTTGAAATAATTAAATAAAACAAACTTTTCCTTTAACCCAACGACATTTGCATATGCCAAGGACTCTTGATGGGCAACCAGCTCAGCCTGTCGACTGATGTATTATGAACCCCTATAAACCCCATTTGCCTGGTCGTCCTTGCAGTTATTACTATTCATTCACATCATTGATTTCGGGTGGCCGCATTGAAATTCTAAACGCATCAACATTTTCCAGCAACAGCAAGAGAAAACACATCAAAGCCGGCAATGAAACGTGTGTCGTGTTGTTGCCCTTCAAACTTCTAAACAAATTATGCATGAGAAATTCAATTTGCATTTATTTTGCCATAATTTCATAGCGTCGCAGGATATCAACATTACAAAAAACAAACCGAAAGCAAAAAGCCAAAAACCACATATCACAAGGGCAAAACGACTTGGAAACACCTTAGCAAAGCGGCTGCTTGGCTGTCTGTTGTCCTGCCTGGCAGAAGAATCTCTCCGTTGATCAATTGTAACAGTTTTCCACTCTCAAGGACCCACAGCAAGCAGCTGAGCTTACGCCACACCTGCTGGGCTGCAACTAACAGACGCACAAGCCTGAGTCTCTCCAGCTCCCTGAAGAGCAAACGTAAGGGGAGAGAGACAGAGGAAGAGGGAGGAGGGAGTAAACTTTTTCAATATTTTACGAATCAGGTGTTTCCTGTCGAAGTTTCCGCTTAAGGTTACGCACAGGGCCCCCCACCTACCCATACTGCCTGGCGGCTGCTGCTGCCCTCTTCAAAAATAAACAACAACAAGGCAGAGCAGCTGGCAAAGCCCACCAGACAGACAGGCAGGCAGCAGGCAGGCAGGCAGGTAAGAATAAAATTTAATGAAATGTAACTGGATACGACACGCCGCACGCCACACGCCGCACGCCAAAGGGGCCAGCTGGCCAGGACCAGAGAGTCCTCCAGAGTCGTCGCCAGGTAGAATGTCAAAGGCAAACGGCCTATTTAGCATATATTTACTGCCAGCCAGGCAACCAGGCAACCGAAAAGCCAAATGAAAGGGAAAAACTTTTCCGAAAGTAGAAAAATCCTTTTCAACTTGCCAGTCCCGGTGCTTCCCCCCCCATAGACTTTGCTGTCATTCGAAATATTATAAATCATCTGCTACATTAGCCAGGCAAAATAAACTAAAAAAAAAACAAAAAACAATTTTCTCCTGGCATTAAAGTTGCTGGCCAGACTGGAGTCCAGGCAAATGCAGTTTAATTGATCAGTTCGCTCTGGTTGGATCAGCCTTAAAGGCAGCATGAATTCAAGTTGAAATTGTTATTGTTAC
This sequence comes from Collessia kirishimana, assembly GCA_035078785.1. Taxonomy (NCBI): domain Eukaryota; kingdom Metazoa; phylum Arthropoda; class Insecta; order Diptera; family Drosophilidae; genus Collessia; species Collessia kirishimana. The sequence goes on from JAWNPV010000101.1 coordinate 32,506, forward strand.
GCATGGAAAGCAAAGTTTTTTTTTCTACAGTTTGTCTAGCACTTGGCCCTTCACCTGGTCTTCACTTCCCTTCCATCCATCCATCCACCGTTGTCCTCCATCCTCTGCACTTGTTGTCACGCCAGGCACGGCCGTCACACCATCAGCAACTGCAATTCAATTGTTCGCGCTTCCGAAAAATATTTGAACTTCTTTTACGCCAAGGCAACCGTTCTGTCTGTCTGTCTGCGGCAATTTGCGGCACAGAAATTGTGATTTGTTGTAGAAAAAAGTGCGCGATTTCCATCAGCTGTCGTCCTCATCGCCATCAGCGTTGTGCTCAATTCCTTTTGGCCCTGCTTGCCACCCTCTACTGCCACTGCCACTGCTATCCAGGCAACGGGCAACACCCATCTGCCTGGCACTTTTCTCCTTTGGCAGCTTTGCATTTGCCGTTCAGATACTTATCACACAGTTTGGCAAAATGCTGCACAAAGTTTTGCTTAATAGCCTGGAAGTTTTTAATGAAATGCTTTTGCGTTTTGCCTTTGGATTTGGGTTTCTTCTTCGGTTTTTGGTTTCATTTTCGCGCGCGCATTGTTGGCTGTGGCTGCGGCTGCCTGTGGCCTTTGGACTACGGCCTGTGAGACACTTTAAGGCTCACAGGCAGCTGACCCTCGTCAAGCTGGACCTTAAGTCAAAGCGAATTCCATTTCAATAACAAACATCAACTGGAGTCGACACTGCAATACGCTGACAGACAGACAGACAGACAGACAAACCCCTCGATCTCTCTATGCATAATCCACATCCTGCTCGTCCCCACTCTTAAGTGGGCAGCCTGGCTGCCATAATCCGCATACCCTTGCCCTCTCGCTTTGTTTGTCTTTTGTTTAGATCGCCTACTAAATGAGTGAAAGGTGAAATGTCGCATTCACTTTGCTGCTTTATTAAAAATAATATTGCATTCTGCTTACCTTGGTTGGAAATTTACAATTTGTTATCGGCCAACGTCAGTTTTCTAGCTTTGGTCGTTGGCCAACACCGATTGATCTGCAATCGAACATCGCTTGGTCTACAATTATCGATAGTTGCGTATACGGCTTCTTTGCTAAGCTCAGCTGTTGGTAATGCTAGTGTTGGTTGATCATTAGTGTTGTGCAATGTGGCTGGATCATCTTTTACTTACTGGGTTGCCTATTTAAATATTTTTTTGTAGCCTGAAGCAGGTGAAGAATTTGTCACCACTGTGCGCAGTTATTTGAGAAAAATCAACAAAAATAAAGTCGGAATTCTTGTTTTCTTTTGATGGCCTTTGTCTCTCTGCTGTTGCTGCTGCTGCTCCCCACTTACTGACAGCTGTCTTTGTGCCGCCGCCGCCCAGAGCAGGGAAGGTGGCCGAGCCGAGCACACAGATTAAATGTTTACTTGGGCAGGAAAATTAATTTGCTTTAGCATTAGGTTTGATTTTAATAAAGTGAGCGGCCAGAGCTTTACCAGAGCAACCAGAACGAAACCCCCCATGGGCTGGTAACCCTTAACCCAGCTCCCAGCTGCCAGGACCCACAACTCTCGGCTTCAAAACTTAATAAACTGCCAAGTGGAGTTCACTGTGTGTGTGCTGCATTGTCCAGGACATTTGTCATCTTGTGTTAAGCACTTGGCAGAGCCTTCACTTGTATTTTCTCTGCTTTGTGTCCTTTTTGCTCTACAAAACATGACAGGACACATTAATTTTTCTCGCGCTCTTCCTTGGCTGCTTAATTTGGAGTTTTTTTTTTCGTTCTTCCTCATGGTGTTTGGTGTTAATTAAAAGCGAAAGTGTTTGACGCCAATTATATGACTGCTGTTGTCTGCTGTCTGCTGTTTGACCAGCTGTTTGACCAAGATGGACCTTGGCATACTGTGTAGTGAAAAATTAACCTCAAGACAGCTGGGGAAATATCAGGCTGCTTAGGTACAACAATTATACGCGGTACATCCGGCCTGTAACGTGAACAATACGACTCAAATGGCCAAGTGGGAAGCGGGCAACTGGCCTAAGACACAGGATTTTAAGCAGCTTTCATTTGGGGTCCTTAGATTTATGATGGCCTCATTAATTATGGTCGAAAGCAGCGACAGGAGGGAGAAGGACACACAGCGAAGAGCGAACAGAGCTGGGCGCCCACTTGAAACTTGCAATTAAATGTCGCCGCTGCAGAGTCGCAACACGCAAATCAACATAAATTGCTCGCTGGCATTGTCAGGCCGCGATCCCTGCGTCTTTGGCTGGTCTTGGCTGGTTGGCGCATATGGATGGTTGGCCATTATGGCCCTGGAGGAGCCTGGGCAGAATGAATGGCGGCATTTGGCACGCGCGACAATCGAAGCGCATATATATGTATATGGGGATGGGGGAAGCCACGGCTACCTTGGCCGCCTGCACTACACATAAGACAACCAAGCGAGGAAGTAAAGAAGGAAAAAACACGAAAAATCCAAGAAGAGAGAGAGAAAAACGAATCGAGTTTTGGCAATTTGCTGGTCGGGCGAATTTTTATGGCCCCAGATGTTAGATAGAAACGAGTTTAGTTGGCCTGGCTTAGTTGGTCGCCATGGAGGCGGTACGGATGGGACGAAGGGAGGCAGCAGGAGACAACAAATTCATTAATTCCGGCATTCGGCAGCATTTTCAGTTGAAGTTTTCTAATTAAAACAACAAACAGAAATGGGCAGCCTGGGCAGCGAGACAATACATATGGAAATATCGTTGGGCAGTCGGCAGTCGGCGGCACCACAGGATCCCAATGCATCTTGTGACTGCTGGCGGCTGTCGACTGTCGGCTGGCAACTCTGTCTGGCAAGATGCTAATTCGGTTAAAAAGTTTTGTCGTCAAGTTTTGCCGGGGGAAACTCTGTCAACCAAAGCCAAAGCCAAAGCCAGGGCCACAGTCAAAGCCAAACGCCAGTCCATTCATCCATCTAACCAACCAACCAACCAACCAACCAACCAACCAACCAGCCAACCATTCATCCACTTGCCAGCCATCAACTTAATTTAACGTTGCGTTCATTCTACTCTTGTCCCACTGCCGCCTGTTTGGGGCCATTGTTATGCGTCGCATGCAAATTGAAGCGGCAACAACTACAGCTGCCATCCGCCCCACTCATCATCGTTGTCGTCGTCATCATCCATCTTCTCATCTACTGAGCTGCTCAACTGCTCAGTTGCCCATCGTCATGTGTTTCGGCTTTGCCAAAAATTGTTTATTCTACCTTCTCACTGACCAAATCGTTTCTGTTTGTGTTTGCATTTGTCTTTGTGTCTTGTTTTGTTTACATTTTCAACAATTTTACTGGTCAAGCAAATGGCGAAACAAGCTTAGTCGACTGCCCCTTAAAAGTAGGCAACACTTTTTAGATATTTCGCATTAAATGATTAACGGATGCGATAGTTAAGGATGAATGAATGCTTGAATGTGGGAAATATTAAAGGCAGCGTATAAAATCACTTATTTATGGTAAATAAATATTAAAATTTTAGGCAATAAGGCAGGAAAAATCCTTCAAATGCAGTTAATTGAACCTCCAACTGTAGTCAAAGCTCTGCTGACTGCTCTAAGCATCTAAGCAGGCAATTGCTGGTCCTTAAACCTAACCACCTTCCTGTTGGCTTCATTTCTCCTGGTCTAAGATGTTCTCTTTGCCTTGTCATCATCCCTAGACCAAGTGGTAGGTTGACCTGTGCTGTCTCTACATAAAATATTCATCGAATAAACCCATTCGATTGCGTCTCTAATTGTCCTGTTTAATATTAATCTTTTAAACACTTTTTGCCCCCCGACTTTCTACCCCATTGAAGCTTTTTTTTTGGTATTTTTCTGCCCCATATTTGGCCAAGAACTCCCAACACTTGTCGTTGGCACCCCGAAGCCAAACATTTATTTTGCTAATAATTTATTTATATTTCTGTCAATATATATGCTGTTCCCTGCTCCCTGATCCCTGCTGCTCCTTGCTGCCTGCTCCACACATATTAGAGATATTTGTAAATAGCAAAAGTCGCCCCTCGAGGCGCACAATTTGCTGAAATAAGCAGAAAGCAACAAAAATAAAAAGAAGAAGAGAAAAATGTGGAAAAGGAAAAAACCAGCAAGTGGATATGGAATATCGAATGGCAGATGAAGCCAACAGCCAACAGCCAACAGCCAGCAGCCAGCCAGGCTACGAATTGATTTGCTTTATGGACGTCAACGCCGCTCGAGACGCGATTATTATGCACCCCGCCGCCAAGGCAACTTCAGAGTGAGGTGGTCGTGTCCCTGGCCGTAGCCGTGTCAGTGACTCATGCTCATATCATTATGGGCCAACTGGCGGGCCCGTCCGCATATCCTTAGGCGAGACGAGCTGACTGCGGCTGCATTGGGTGCTTGTTTTTTATGTCTAGTTGTTTAAGGGTGGAGAGGGGGAACAAACCGCACTTGATTTCCACATGAATAAACGCTGGGTGAGGGGTGGTGGTGGTGGGGTCTACCTGCCATCCTATAATCCTGCCTGTTTACTTCGTTTATTCATTTCATTTTTCTCTGTTTTATTTTCATGTTTGCCTCATTGATTAATGCGTAAATATAGTCATCGTCATCGTCATCACCATCGTCGTCATCGTTATCGTCATCATAATCATCGTTGTTTATTTCAATGTGAGAGGGCTGCCGCCTCTTGTCGTTTGACTTTGACTTTGAATTCGGCATTGTAAATGCAATTTGATGTTGTTTAATGTTTTCCACCTTAAATATTTATTTTAAATTCCATTTAAAAATCCTAAATGAAAGGCAAATCGATAACAGACAGCCAGATGCAGTGTAGAGACAGATGATGCAGCCCTGATCGCGCAACCAGCTGTTGCTCTGGCATTTCAATTGAGCGGGGCGTTAAAAATTCAAATTTTCTTGCTCAGCTCACCTCACACACTTGGGTTTTGGCTTCCAGATAATGTCAGGGAAAATATGTTTAGATAATTATCTAAATCACATAACCATCACGTTGACTTGCCCTCTAATCCCAGCCTGTCAGCTACCTGCCTGCCTGCCTGCCTGCCTGTCGTTCTAACTGTCAAGCGGTGGCAACAAAGTGTTTATGGACTCGACACACCTGCAAAAAGGTTACCAAAAGGTGTGTTGTTAACTGACATGTGTGTGTGTTAGTGGGGGAGAGGAGCCGCCTGTCAGAGTGAAAAAGTGTTGGAGGATGCAGCCTGGTGGGGTGGGGTCTGTTCAACGATTACGTAACACCACCAGAGCCATCAATCATATTTAGTGTAAACATGGCAAAGAAAACTAAATCAACCAAAGGAAACTGGTAAAAAGAAGAAGAAGAAAAATCCAGGAGTGAAGGGTGCTGAGTGCCTTGGCAGTTGCGGTTCCTGGCTGCTTGAGAAGATCGGTGGCTTGTTGTCTAGTGTAATTATTTCTCTGCTCCACTCATTGCTTCTGCTGAGCCACAGGGCGAAGGGAGATGAAAGATAAGTGGAAAACAATTTCTTATGTGGGATTTGCAATGCCTCATCCATGGGCTGGAAATTGAAAACGAACCAGAGAGCCACCGCCTAGAGGTGGAACACGTGACACACGGCAGTTGGCAACTCAACTTCTTGGCTGGATTTTTAAAGGAAACTTGTGCTGCCTTCACTTGCTGGCTGCCTGTCTGGCAAAATTCCTAACTTGAGCTCGGCTGCTCACCCTTCGCTGGCTCGGCGGAAGCTGCTGATTAGCCTGGACGCGTTTTCCATCAAGCGCTCATCTTGATAGTGGCGCCGGCTTACAGCGGGCTGGAGGGCTGGCGGGCTGCCTGGGGTGGAAGGCAACCATTTGGTAAAGCTGCAGCTGAAGCACAGGGATTACCAAAGGATTCATTTCTAACGAGATTGACAACAAACCGCAGCAGGCGACATGGTCTACACACACACACACACACCCAGCTGAGTCGTGAGTCTTTCATTGGTTTATTGCGCTTTTATTCTCTAACTTGACACACTCTAACCACAAGGCTGGGCCCATTAACTAACCAACTGGATTGGTATCCATCAGGTTACCCAGCAATAAGTTGGTGGCTGCTCTGCTCTGCTGTGGTTAGTGATTTCCCCTTGGGAAGGGTATAACTGGGTCTGTGTATGGCAAGTGCCCTCATGGAGCATATTCTTGGGGCGCTTCTCTCTCTCTCTACATTTATCCAGGCAGCTTAATAACTGTAACTGTAGCTGTATCTGTATCTCTAGCTTCAGCTGTAGGATGTATTTGTATCTGTGAATCGTTTCTCTCTCTCTTGCTGTGTGTGGCAAAGTGCAAACAAAGCAAGTTTTGTGCCTCATAAAACTAAGACGAAGGATTTAATTTTTCCAATTTTCCTATCTGCTTTCCCCTCCCTCCCCCCCTGCCTCTCAGCAAAGTAAACACAGATGCAGAGAGTAAATGACTGTTGAGATAGACAAACGCACAGTTAGTTGGTCAGATAAGTTTTAGATATTTTCACTTCAATTTGCCAATTGCCAGATGCACATGTGCATGTGTGTGTGTGTCAGTGTGTGTGTGTGTTGTGTGTTTGCTTGTCTATCCAATGAATTTTGCCCGAGTTAAGTAATAATGAGAAAAAACTAAAATGGAAAATGCAAAATGCAAAAAGGGAAAAAGAAAAAAGGAAAAAGCGAAATCCAAAATGTAAAAAACAAATATAAAATCAACAAAAAATGCCAAATGAAAATGTAGAGAAAATTCATTATTCATTTGACCCGCCGTCGCCGCTGCCGTTGCCGCCTCTCAGCCACATGGTAACCTAAACAGCAGCCCCAGCCAACAACCAACAACCAACAATTTCCAGTTGTCTGACCTTTTAATACCCTTTTATAAGGTGCAAAGCTGATACCTTTAAGATCACCAATAGCTGGACAGCTATATGGTCTAGTGGTCGTAGGAGAAAGAGGAAAAATCAAAGAGGTTTTAGCTTCGATCCTGGTAGCCACTGCTGGGCAAATTTCTTAGCATTTCATAGGGTTGCCCAAGCTGGCTGAAGGGGATGAATATGTCGCAGCTAGTGAATGGCATAATGGCAGCAATGAAAATGAAATAGAAAATGCAAATAATACAAAATACAACAAATAGGCAAAGGAATGGACGGGACTGCCTGGGGGGGGGCAGAGGTCGGAGGGCAGGAAAAGTGCCTTTGCGCAAAGAAT
>JAWNPV010000103.1:0-38941 GCA_035078785.1 Collessia kirishimana
GTGGTGGTGGTGGTGATGGTGGCTTGCTGGGCTGTCGCTCTTTGCCTTGTTGGTGTTTGAGGGAAGGAACTCATAAAAGTGAGCAACAAATTTCATTGTTTATGACCAGAAACCAGGATACGGATACGGATATATCCCTGGGCCCATTGTCTGAAGATGTTGCCAAACGACACACACACACACACACATGTGTGTATCTGGGTGTGCAATTTGCCTGCCATAATGCTGGGCAATTTCCTCAGCTTCAGCCTCAGCCTAGGACTTTTGCTTTTCATAAATAAAAATTAGTTTCACTTTCCTCACAGCCCTGCCACTGTGTAGTTGATGTCTCCTGGCTCCGCATGGCTAGTTTCGTTCTTCCAATCAACTCGGAGTCTCCGTTTAACTATATTTTTAACCAGATTTTTCATTCCATGAGGTAATTTTTATTCGTTGAGGCTGTTTAAAGCGATGACAGTTTCTCTCCAGCCCTAATGAGTGGCATGTGTAACAGTTGCCAGCAGGATTTAATCTGAAATGTTTTCCTAATCTGCTCTTAAGTATTTAATGACAACAGCTCAGGACCCTCAGGAAGAAGGCTGTCCTATTTGTTTCCCATTATCAGGGGAAAAGCTTCTCCACCCTGCTGTTAATCCCGATTTAACTCTTTGTCAATGACAAGTTGATTAATTTATTTATCACAATGTCAAGTTGCTGATCAAGGGTCAGCCTAGAAGTAGGCAATACAATTGGCCTGCAGCATTGCTGGTGCTGCTGCTTGTTGCAATTGCAATTTTATTTTAAGAGCCACGACAACACCACAAAGTTCTTTATATATTTTCCCTTGTTTTGTTCTCTGCCGCCCCCCTTGTCCCGCAAGCGTTAATGTGAAAATGACTCGAACAAAGCAAACGAATCCACAGGTAAATGGTGATTGGCAGGGGGGCTGCAGGAGCAGTCGACAGGTGTGGGAAAGTTGCCAACGCTTCAACGCTACAAATCTACAGCAAATTAACGCCGCTTTAAGAACAAGAAACCTCTTGCTGCCACAGCACAATGCCGTCAGCCTTCCACCCCCGCCCTGGACACCTACATACGGGTGGGTGCTGCTGCTGTTGCTGCTGCTGTTGCTGCTGCTGCTGCTGTTGCTGCTGCTGCTGCATATTCATTGCACCTGGCGTCGTCCTGTGATCCTGGGCAAAGTTAAGTGTTTCTTTAGCTTAATAACGGAAACATTTTAGTTGCTAGTTGCTGTTCCTGCTTCAGCTTCAGCTTCAGCCTCAGCTCTGGCCTTAGCTAAGGCTTTGCCTTCGTTCGTCCTCGACGCTTACACATAAACACATTCAAACGCTTCCGGCTATGTGTAATAGCTGTACAAGGACGAGCTGCCACCTTAACTGCAACTTTACCTTCCCATCCAACCCCCCCTCCCTCTCTCCCGTTCTCTGTTTATCTCTATGGGTGTGTGTGTGTGTGTGTGTGGAGCAAAAACGCCTTCTAGTGGCTGTAAATAACTCGCAGCAGGTGCTGCCGCCAACGCCACCGAATGCCGCCTGAAGACGTTGTGTCGTCAATGTAGACTAAGGCGGTCAATGGGCAGCTCTATGGGTGCTGGAGTTGCTGCCTGCATGACTAAACCAGCTGGCGGCACCTTAAATACCCTTTCAACTCATTTATTTATGAGAATTTTTTATATACCAAGTTGGCCGACCGCTTGACGCTTTCTTGCCTGGCAAAACTCTTTGCTTTGGCTTAGAATTCACTCAACGCTTGATTTTTTTTTTAAGGGTATAGAGGCCAGTGGGTGCTTCACCTGAACCCAACATCGTTCTGCTTTAATATTATTTTTGCCCACCATGCGGTCTGGCTATTGTTGCCGCTTCGCCGCTGTTGGTGTTGGTGTTGTTGTTGGGTGGGGCAAATGAGCCTGAAAGATGAAATATTAAGCGCCGCCTTCCTTTGGCTATGAATGTTGCCTGCCAGGCATTGGCATGGGCATTGGCATCGGCATCGGCATCGTTCTGCACTCATTTTCAAAATGCAATTTTCGCTAAGAGCGAACATCCGCCAGTCCAAGCAACTCAGCCAGGCGGCAGCAGGCCAGCAAGGTGTGCAATGTGGTGAACCAACAAAAAACTATAGAAAAAAAGGTGAAAAAGCGTAGAAAGAAAATTTATGGCAATAACAACAGCAAGGAAAGAGACAGAGGGAGGCCAGAGTTATCCTGACACAAAGGCAAGTTAAGTTGTTGGACCTGCCATAGTCACAGCCACCACGATCAGTTGTTGCCAACTGTTTAGATTACCTTGGGCAGCTGCATCGGCGTATTTATTAACCCATTGAATCCTCCATTTGTTGTTTTATCTTCCCTCCCACTTGACTGCCTGGCAAAGTCTATGAAAATCAATGTTCATAATTAAATGCTGCCACTTGGCTACTAGTCCTGGCCGTGTCCGACTCCTAGCAGTTGCTCTCCACCTTCCTCCGCTGCCGCTGAACTCTGGCTGCCCACATACACATAACATAAAACAATTTAACACTTAACGTGGCCAGGAGCTGAGCTGAGAAATAAAACGCGCATAACTCATGCGAAGAAGCCAACGACGATGGCAGGCAGGGGCTAGTGGAGTCCCTCTCTCTCTCTCTCTCCCTTCCTTCCTACCTCTCTCGCTGTCTCAGTGTCTCACTTCGCTGACCTGGCGACGACGGGCGCCATAAATTTCATAAACAGCTACAAAACAGGAAGCAGCCAGCAGCGAGCTGCAGCAACAACAGCAGCAACTCCAACTCGAATGGAATGTGCAGGATCTAAGTATGAGGCAGGGGGGGTGGGGGTGCAGTGGGCAGTGGGGGTTTTCTCGGTCAGGTGGACTGTGCAATGGCATGTGGACTGCAAATATTAACAACCTTTTAGTAGAAGCCAAACAGGGCCAAGCTGACGTCGAGTTGTAGAAAATTATGTTTTACAATGCGAAAATTGAATTTCAGTTTATTGTTTTTCGCTTTTCATTTTGTGTTACGATTAACTGTAAACTGCACGCTGCGTACACGCCCCGATGGACATAGAACCAGCCAGGCCAGCTAGCCAAACCACCCATCCACCCAGCGAACCTACCCAGCCAACCAACCTACCCACCAAGAAAACACAGAAAACAAAACTTTGTTGCAAGTCAACGACTTGGCTTAACTGATGTGTAGCTAGAGGTGAGGCAAACACATGTATGTGGGCGGTGGTGTGGGTGGGTGTCTGTGTGTGTGTGCGAGTTTTCATTTTGGGCAACCTTTTGTAAGTCGCCAACGCCAGCAACAACCAAGGTACATGCAACAGCAACAGCAATAGCAGACGAGAGCTTCTCATGGCAGCATTTTCGAAGCCTGCCAAATTGAACGGAAATATTTACAACTTGCCAGCGCAGAAAACATTCAATTGTTACTACAAAAAAAAAAACAGCAAAAAACAGCAGAAAGCTGGAGAGGAGGGGACAGAAAAGCCCTGGAAAAACAACATGAAAATTAAAGCTAGACGAATGGATGGTTCATTGGTTGGTTGGTGGAGGGAAATTTAAATTTTTAAATAAAACACAAACACTTGGGTGAATGGAATGGAAATGGGCAGCGGGAAATGTGCCAACGAGGCGAAAGCAAAAATAAACAATTTGCCAAAAAATATGTTGCAAAGTAGATAAAAAAAAAATGGAGAGAAAAAAGAAGGAAAAAACAAACGCAGCCGGCAACAAAGGCAACGACGACAAGTGTAACAAAATCAAAATGGTCGAGGGGGCAGGGCATAAAGAGGATTTTGTAAATGTCACACGTACTTACAGCTCACAACAGCACAGCACAGACAGACAGGCAGACAGGCAGACAGATGGTCAGACAGAGAGAGAGAGAGGTAGTGTGTGTGGGTCGTAGAGGACACGCAACTGCATCAAGCGCTTGTTAAACAAATTTGTTAATTTTTAATGACGCCACAGAGCGAACAAAAACCAAAAGCTGCAAAGTACCATCCTGAGGGACGTGTAGGAGGCAGGATATGGGCAAGAGGAAGCATATTAAATGCGATTGAAGAGCAGCTCAACTCTCCACAACTTTAAACAGCAATTTAAGCCAAAAAGCAAATGGAAAATTAATAAAAAACAGTTCAAGTTAAACAAAGAAACTGGGGGAAGCATCAACTAACTAAATCTCGACTCCAAACAGCAACTAAATCCGATGCCAACTCAGCTTGGTCACCGCAAAGCCTAAAAATATATAAAAAAACTTGAATTTTTCACAGCATACTTTCAAGCTTAGCGGTTAATTCTTGCCACCGCCCCCCACCCATTGACAACTCAACAATTCTTTTCCTGATGTTTTTATTACATTTAACCTACAACAAAAAAAAAAAAAATTTTATTAACATTTAACAACTAATTAAGAAGCCTAGGAACTAACTGATCGTCGCTTGTCCCCACCCCCCGCTAATTTGTTTAGGCAACGATTACGTTTGCGTCCCTTGTGCGTCCATAGGCGACGCCTGGTTAGATTACTCCTGGCCCTGGCTGGCATCACACTGGACTGCCTGGCCAGTCCGCTAATCCAGTTCTGTCGCCTGCGCTGTACATAGGGCTGCTGGGCTTCGGTGTTGAAGTAGAAATTCCCCTGGGCATGTCGCTGCGAGTGGATGCCGAAGCGGGCGCGTCGATTCTCCTGACACAGGCCAGCGGTAAAGTCACGATACGAGCCGCACAGGTAGCCCACGAAAGGGTATTGAGGGTCCATCGATTGCCTGAAGAAAATGGCAGCCGTCGAGTGACTGCAGGCAATGGGATCTGTAGGGAAGATCGATCAGCGGAGACCGCCCAGGGATGAGTTGAGCCAACTTACTGGTGTTTTGCATGTCGCGCAGATTCAGAAACATGCGACAGTTCCTTTGGGGCGCCTTGCCGCCATTCGGATAGAAGTCCGCGTGGCCGCACTTGAGACTGGTGCCCAGGGTGCCGCCAGAGGTGTGCAGGACCTGAACGAACCGGGCATCGGTGGCGTCCAAGCGGTATTCGGGCGATACGGCTGCTGGGAGGGTGAATAGTGGTCCGGCCGGATCGAGACCTATGATTTGCTCAACCTCACCGCCCAGGACAGAGCCGGCATAGCCGGCTGCATGGGCGCCCAGGCTATAGCCGGCCAAGGTGACGTTGCGGCGATGAAAGTGCAGCGGACGCAGCTCCTCCAGGGCCATTATGATGCCGGCGACCGTCAGGCCCACATCGAATATAGACATCGAGGCGCTCTTGTAATCGTTCTGCGACAGGTTACCCCAGTCCACCACGCAGACATTGTAGTTGGCATCGAACAGGGTCCAGGCTGTATGGAATGGACAAGTAACGGGCAATTAATAGGAGGAACGAAGCAGATGCTTCACTTCCATCTTACTCAACAGCAATTCCTGAACCCAATCCTTGCTGCCCTGATCATTCCAGCCGTGCAGGAACAGCGCCAACTTCTTGTTGGCATCCAGCTGACGGAAGCCGCGCAGGTCGCCCAGCTGCAGATGGAAGTGCACTTCGTCGCCGAAGCCCTTGTCCGAGCTGTCAATGATCAGGTGAAACCATAGAGAACACAGCAACCAGCCTCCACTCGCACACCCGCCACTTACATGGTCCGGCACTCGAACACAATGCCATAGTTGAGATGAGCCCGCTCCAGGCTACTCCGCAGCATGGTCTCCTGCAGGTAGCGGAAGGTGTTGATCATGATGTGCCACTTGTGCAAGTGGCCATCGATTTGTGAGATTCCGGCCAGCAGTAGCAGCAGCAGACACAGAAGCCAGTGGCCAGCATGTTGGTAGCTTGGTCTTTGGGGGCTTTGCCGCCACTCGGTCGAATGCTTTGGCATACAAAAGATAAATTACACGATACAAAAGAGAGAGAGAGAGAGAAAAACAGAAGGAGAGAGAAAGAACAAAGCGAAACGATTTGAATTAAAGTGATGAGACGAGACGAGAAAAGAAGTTGAAAGATTGGACCGCTTCGCTTGCCCCGTAGCTGGCTACTGACTAAACAACACACAACACCCAGCAGACGACATACAAAACGACCCGTTGTAACGGCCAGGGCGGTCGACCGAATGCCAGAGATCACAACATCATGGGAGAACAACAACAACAACAACAACAGCAGCAACCAATAAACAAATTGTTTAAAGCGGCTCTCAGCGTTCTTGGTTCGATGATGTTTGCACAAGTGAAAGTAAAGCTTGTAACCGACGCTCTGACATCGACAACGACTTTGACTTGGATTTTTGTGTTTTTTGTTTTTATTTTTATGGGTCGGGTCTCCATCGCCATCAGACCACCAGCCAAAGCAGTCGCAACAGCTCCACCAGACAGTTGCGCTCATCACTGATCTTGACATAGAAGTTGCAGTCTGTGAACGACGGCTGAACAAACATCTCAAGACTCTAAAAAAACTTCAAAAAGTCAAAATTCATTAAAAAAATTCTTGTTTCTTGGTAGATGCAGGCAATGGGCTGTTGCAGGTCTCTTTAAAGACTTTTTTCTTCGTGTTGATCATAATGGTTGTTCAGGGCAACTGAAGTTGATTAAAATTCCCTAAAGTTTGCTCTGTTTGATTCTGTTTTTTAGGGTCCCATCTAGACGGCGTTCAACACTTGGGAACTTTAGTTCATTTCTCCAACCATCCGCCTATCTCGCTGGCTTCTTCTCTCCTTCTAATTTGTTGTTTTTTTGGCAAAGCTCTCTCTCTCCCTCTCTCTGTCTCCCTCAAGAAAACATGTTTAATCGAACGACGAAAGAAGCAGCCAAGTCTAGAGATACAAAGTAACAGCTTAGATGGCTTAAATGATGACAAAAGGCAGCCGCCAACAGAAAGAAAGCGAAAATGCTTAAACGATCTTTAATTATTTATGACAGTTCGTGGTTCGTGGATCGTGATTTTGCCTTTGTTGTTCTTCTCAAAAAGGTTTCTTTGTTCGCAAAGTCAAAACGGAGCTTTCAGCTTTAATCTTGGACTGGTTTTTTCTTTATCACCTTGTGGTTAGAGGTTTCATGTGGATGGAGAATTCAAAATATTTTTCAAGCCTAAATGACCTAGAAACGGCGGAACAATAATGAAAAAATTATTAACAAAGTAGGAGAGAAAAGCTACCAAAAAAAACATTAAAAAAATTCATCCGATTGTTGTTTCTAAATTTTTCTAAATTTATTATAATTTTTTTAGGTATTTTAAACAGCAATTTGCTGAAGACTTAGAGGAACGACAAGCTCAGCTAGCTAGGCGGGCAGGTAGAAAACTTGTTGCATACTCTTGGGCTGCCGGGTGAAAATGGTCTCTAGCTTTGCTCATTGCTCATACGCACCGTGGTGCTGTTAATAGCAGGGGAAATATTCATTAAATGTTATAAACTCATTACGCGTGTCTACTACGTGCATATGGGTAACTGTATGGGTGTTATTTGAGCGCGCGCCAGTGTGTGTTGGTGTTGGCTTACTGTAATAACCACAAAACAGCTGCGAATGCCGCAACAAAAACCAACAAACAATACACAAATAAACCTACAAACCAACACACACACACACAAACACACACAGGCACACGCACACATGCAACGAGACTCGTAAATGAAAATCTTTGTGCAGAATTAATTAAGTAAACAATACGAAAATTGTGGAAATTGCTTTGAATGCGTCCCCAAACGTTGCCAAAAACCCAACACAGACGCAGCTACAGCATAAAAGCTACACAGATACAGAGACACAGAGACACAGGGAGACACACACATGCACAGGCAAAGTTATTGCAAACAGCTGTTGTTGTTGCCTTTACTGTTTCCATTGCTCTTGCTACTGCCTTTGCCTGTTCGACTCTCCTCTGTGCCATTGTTGCTGTTGCTATTGCTATTGCTGTTCTTGTTGCTGTTGCTGTATTTGTTTGTTGCCATTACACATTATTATTATGATGCTGCTTAATAGCCAAGGAGCTTTGCAGATTGCGGAGTGTATTTCGTAGATACAATTGTACAAGTATGTGGAGCAGCAACTGAGACAGAGAGACAGAGAGACAGGGAGAGAGAAGGCAACTGGGCGAAGGGTTTTCTGTGATACAACAGCCTGAGTCTCCATTGTGCCAGACAACAACAATTAAGCTGTACTTTACATTAATGATAAGGCACACAGCAGCAGCAGCAACAACAGCAACAGCAGCAACAAAATCCAGAAAAAACTCAACTGAATGGAGGGGAACTGAAGGGGCCAACAGAACGTCGCAGGGGCTGCAGTTAAAAGGCAAAAATTGTCAGGCAAATTGTCTGATTTCCACTCTGGCAAGGACGAAGGACTCTTTTCTTAGAATAAGGGAAAAATGATTTCATCAAGGGTTTTAACTAGTTAATGTCAATCGCTCATTATCAACACACTTGAATGATTCATTTGCCTTCCACTGTTGCCTGGTTGCCTGGCTTTGCCATTTAAATATTTTTACTTATCAACTCAGTTGGGTTGCCGCCTTTGGGGGGGAAAGTTTTTTCTGCCATAAACCAAAGGCGAAGGAAAAATTCTGGCCAAAGAAAAACTGGGTTTTTTCCGGCAACTTTGGCCAGCAAAGCAATTGACATTTCGTTGACTTTTTTTTCCGTTTTTTATCCTCCTGCCACGCCCACCTGCATATATTGAAAAATAGGCGGCAAGCGGCTAAAGAGAGACAACAGGGCGGAGACATCGGCAATAGCAGCAACGTCTTGTAGTTTATTTTACCGCTGCCTTTGCCTGTTTGCTGTTTATCGACTTCAATTTCAAAAGAAGTGAGAGAGACAGAGAGAGAGAGAGACGAAGCCTAGGGAAGATAGTTTAAGTGGGCGAGCTGGTGGGCTGAGCTGTTGTTGTTATCATTTGACTGGGGCTGAAGGGGGGGCGGGGGAAACTATTTTACCGCTCAATTGATTTTGCAATTTATTTGCGCGCATTATGCGAACAACAACAACAACAACAGCAACAACGATGTGTGGGTGGATAAAAGCGATTTGGCCTTAAGGCAGCAGCCACCAGCACCAACACCACCACCACCACTTAGTTGAACTGTATCGAATGGCTGGCATTAGAGGGGTTAAGGCTTGGGCTGCTCTACTTTGCCGGTCTCTCTCTCTCTCTCTTTCTGCTTACTGCGTGGTGCTAACATTTTCAATTCTATTTACTTCCAATAATCATCATCAATGTCAGTTTGGCTTGCACTAAAATAAAAATAACAACAATGGCAGCCCAAACCAGCCAACCAGCCAGACGGCCAAGGCAGCCAGGCAGGCAGTCAGGATGGCAGCAGTCAGGATAGCAGGCAGAGCAAAAAGTAACAACGTCAACAGGATCATTGGCAGCATTGACAGCCAGCAGCAACAGCAACAACAGCAACAACAGCCAGCAACAGCAAATGTCAGCTGTGAATTGTTATTGTTGTCACAGTTGCCCAGACACACCAACATGCCAAACTCAAGGGAGTTGTAGCTAAAGCTAAAGCTGAAGCTGAAGCAGAAGCAGAAGCAGGTGGTTGGGCTTGGGTCACGGGGAATGGGGAATGGGGGGAGCCCTGAAGTGTGTGTGTGTGTGTGTGTTGTGTGTATGAATAGAGAAAGCGGAGACGACACAAACGCATTGAGACTTGATGTTTATATCGATTGCTGGCAATTTCGTGAATTACAACAGACAAACACAAACACACTGGCGCAGCTTTACACATTGAGGCATTGTGTGTGTGTGTGTGTGTGTGTGTGTGTGCTACACACTTGAGACACGTCGTCAGCGACGTGAGCTGTTGTTGTTGTTGTTGCTCCCGTTGCCATGTTGCCTGCCAGCCGTTTGTTGTTTGTTGTTGTGTCGTTTGGAAAGTGGAAACGTGTAGTTGAAGTGGAGGACAAGTCACCAGTCTGGGGGTCACCATTCACCATTCACCAGTCACCAGTCACCATTCACCAGTCACCAGTCACCGTTAACCGTCAGCGTTACTGTCACACAATGACAACGCACACACACGTGCGCGGAACACCAACAGGAATCACAATAAACCATTCTATTACCATCAGGCGACAAAGGTGTCGGAAACGTTTTAAAGCCCAACAATCATCAGCAGCAAAACAGCTCATGGCTTCTGTCTTTGTATAGCAAAACCAAATCTTTATTAAACGTTAAAATTTATATCCATTTCGATGCCAGATCAGAGCTTGATTATAGAAAATTTTGCATAAGCCAAACGATAATTCTTGTTGCCTTGTTGCCGATATGAGTTTTATAGTTTTAAAAATGCATCAGTTGAAAGGTCTGCGTTGGTAACTGCAGAGGATAAGCAAGGATAGTTGGCTTTCTATCATGTTAAGGCAGCTGACCTACCTGTATGTGCCTGTGTCTGTGTCTGTGTTAGTGCTTTACCACCAGAACCAGGCCCCGCCATGCTGTTCATATAGATCATCCTCCAGCATTAGTTCGGTGCTCACTTGTGATTCCTTGATCTTTGGTTTCTCTTGTTCTTGCTCGGTCTTTCTGGCCTCCTTGGCAGAGAGTGAGGCCGATGCCTGAATCTCCATTGATGACTTGACTACCTTGGGGCCGTCACCTCCATTGGAATTCGCCGGCGTCGGCTCAGTCTCTGATTTGACTTTCTTTCTAAAAAAGTAATCCATTTATGGCTTCCCAGATGGTTCAATTCGTTAATCTCTACAGATAGAAAATGACTTGACTGACTTGATTGACTTAAAATAAAAACACCGGAAGGTTTGTTCAAAAATATTTCAATTTCTTCGTTTTCCTATTTCTGTTTCTATTTTTTGGTTTATTTATTTGATTTTTGTATATTTTTTTTGGGGGTTTTTTTTGTGGAGAACTATTGTTGTGTTACTGATGCTCTGAGAGTTGTTCGTATACTGATTGTTGTATCATTGAGGCTGTCAAGCTTGACGTTGTTGCCAAACGGATGCTGTGATTATGGGTTATGAAATATTTGTAACCTGAACGCGAGCAAAACTGCTGCCGTTGGCTCATGTCTTGCCGGTGTCTGACATTTCTACCAGTTTGTTACCCTTACAGCACATACAATCTATTCCCTGTCGCCTGCCCCCTTTGCCCCCTCCGGGAGGACACGGTCCAGGGTCCCCTTGACATACAAAACTAAAACAACGAATTACGCTAAATCAGTTTTTTTTTTTTTCTCTCTCACTCTTCCCCCCCGCTCTGACTCTTGCTCTTTGTCATGCTACAACGGTTCGTTGTCGTTGTCGTCGT
Source organism: Collessia kirishimana (assembly GCA_035078785.1). NCBI lineage: Eukaryota > Metazoa > Arthropoda > Insecta > Diptera > Drosophilidae > Collessia > Collessia kirishimana. The sequence continues at coordinate 11,237 of JAWNPV010000103.1, forward strand.
TGTTTCGTTTGTCGTTTGCTGACGCAAGAAAGTGTTGCATACTTTTTGGCTGGCATTTATTTTTATGCTCACGTATCATGTTGATGTTCATGCCACGGTCGTCACTCGCTCCTCGCTCCTCGGTCCTCGGTCCTTGCCTGATTGAAGTTTTGTCCTCATTCACTAATAAAACTTTAAACAGAACAAACATTTTTACAATTTTTTATCAAACAACAAAATTTGATCAAAGAGGCAGAAAAAAATGGCAACAAAATATTCATAATAAAAACCGTCAACGCTTATGTCCATAAAAAAGCATTATAGACTGCTCTGGCGTTAAGATATATGCATGTGTGTGCGTGTGCGTGTGAGTGTGTGTGTGTGTGTGTGTGTGGAGTCTATATGGTTTAAAAGCCGTGCTTAACAACAAATCCGCTTGTCATGGCCAACAAAATACACAAAAATACAAATAAAACTTAACAGCAGCAGCAGCAGCAACAGCAACAGCAGCAACAACCAAATGCAATAACAGCAAGCAGGCAGGCAGGCAGGCAAGTAAGCAGCTCACGCGCTAAGCTCGCATAATTTGCCAAACACACACACATCCACACATATCCATCTGACATCCTTACAGCCTTACACACACACACAAACACACACACCGACAGACGCACACATAACATGCTTAAAAATAGATTACAATGGTATAAAGTTAACAATGCGAACGAGACCCTAAAAAGCAAACAAACAAACCAACAAACACACAGAGACACACACACACATAGATACGCACCTAGAGACATGCAGCGGAAAGCGTTTGGCTGGCTGGCTGGCTGCTTGGGTAGAAAATAAATTTGGCTCACGCGGGTCGCGCGAAAAATGCAAACAAAAATTTTCCAGCTTTTCTATTTCGCATAAATAAAGTTGAAAATAAAGTGAGAATGAAGCACAAGCAGTTGGCGGCAGGAGGGAGGCACGAGGAGGAGGTCAGAGGCAAACCGCAAAGTTCATACGCAAAGGCGTGAACGCCACGCCCCCAAACAAACGTCATTTAAAAGTTATTTGGACGTTAGTTGGTGTTTATGTAAAAGTAGCTGGAAGGCCACAGTCACAGCCGCAGCCGCAGAGCCACAGCTACACTCAGCTAGCTGGTTAGTAAGACGGTAAGCGGGCGAATGGGGGGGGGTTGAAGGGTTGGTGAATGCAGTACGAAGGGTAGAAAACTTCTGCTTTGGGTTTTGTTTAAACAAACTCACACACACACATACACACTTGCCTGAGCACGCACACACAATGAACTAAACGCTACGTGCTGATTACTGCAAACGCCAGGATTTTCCCATACACCCAGGACATTCACTCATACTAACACACACGCACACGCACATACACACACACATGCAGGACAACAAGCCACCACAAGAGCAACAAATAAATAATGATATTTGCCAAACAACTGATCGACACGAACGAATCACCTGGAATCACCTAATAGAACGACGTTTGCCCCACTCTGGCAGACTTTCGTTGGTCTAAGATTCCAGGTCAGTTGAGGATTCCTAGGCTGACTGATCAGGTTGATGACAGAGAGCAAAGCTTCGATATTTCTTTCTTTCTGATTTACTTATATCGGTTGATATCGGTTAACCAGATCCTTCAAAGGCCAGGAAATCATCTTTGTAGCATACTTTTTGGGACAAAGTTTGCCTGACTCTGGCAGACTTTCCTTGGCCTAAGATTCCAGCTCAGTTAAGGGGTGTGTAGGGTAAGGTTAAGCGAGAAATTACTGTGGATCCTTATTGTTAGTTTAGTAGTTGTTTGCCAGGCATTTCACACGCGACACTTACACACACGCACACACACACACACAAATACAGAGACATGAACGTGGACATTGCATTTAGCAGGTGTGTAAATTTTAATACCCAACTTACTGGTGTTGCCTTTGTCCGCCGTTCCGTCGACCTTTAACAAATTTGCACTTGCAAAAGGGTTTCCGAAAAAAGAAAAAAAAAAACGCAAAAAAAATTGTTGTGTGAAGCCAAGGCATTGCGGTTGGTTGGGTGGGCAGGAGTGGGAGAAAAGATGCCTCCTGAGGTGTCTCGGTTGCTGTGGTTGAGGTTTCTGGAAACTTTCAACACTCAAATAAATGAATCAGCATCCATCCACACAGACGTTTTCATTTAGACAACAATAAGCTGTTTAAATCGTTTCGGTTGCTTTGGAATTTATTAAGCAAAGAAAAATTCGCATCTTGAGACTTTAAAGCCGGCAGATTCAATGACGCCAGTTGGCTGGTAAGGTGAGGTTGCCATGGGCCTAGGTAAGTGTGAATTAAGTGGTCAGTTGGGTGGGTGTTGATTAGGTCATTTCAAGTCACTCAGATCAATTGGCCATGACAGACAGACAGAGAGAGAGAGAGAGAGAGACGATGCAGCTCCAGGCAGCCTTGACCATCCAAGTGGCTGTGTTGTGTGTTTGCTGTGTTGTGTGTGTATTTTTAATGCAATAAATTTCTATATTTAATATTTAAATAAAACATTTTCCAGCAACCTTACTGAAAGCCTTTCAAATTGCCCGTCTTAATTGGTAATTCAATATGCATCATTGAAAAACCAATTTAATTGGTTTTAATTTTATGATCCAATTGAAGGGTAACATTCATGTGTGTCCTAGTCTCTGTGTGTGTAAACGTCTTATAAGATTTTGTTGTTTGACAAAAATATTAAATTACCACAAGGGATAAATCATAGGACACTGGCCACCACCCACTGGCCACTGGCCATTCAGCTCGCATAACGTCAAAAGGAAACATTTAAGCTGAAAATTTAATTTTGCCGACTTTTTAACTAATTAAGCTTGGATGTCAACCGTTTAACAAAGCATTTAAAGGAATTTTTAAAGGAAATAGTAAAAAATATCAAGGAATTCTGCTTGGTTAGGTGTCCACACCTCTTGGCTGGCCTGGAACTGGTTGTGTCAGGCGTGCAACACTTGGCTCACTGGGTGTCGCATTGTATTTGCATTTGAGCCAACAATTAGCTGCCATTTAGTGCAAACATTTCAAGCTCCTCTCATTCACTCCTCTCATCCCTCAGTGAAATCCTTTTCATTCTACCCACCCTCTGTCTGTCTGTCTGTCTGACTGACTGATGTTGTCAGCTGGCCGCAAAAAAGCATCGAGCAACACACGCTGCTGAGCTCACAACAATGCTGGCAGCCACCAGGGCGGCAATTCCAATTTGCCAGCTTCCACTCCCCCTTCGCACACAGGCGCACACACACAGGCACACACACAGAGGCACTCACACAGCCATCAAAGTAGTCGTCAATGGCATTGACAAGCCTTTTAAAAACAGGACTCGTGTCGCCGTAGCTGTATCTGCATGTGAATGGCTGAATGGCGAATGCTGAATGGTGGAATTGTGAATCGTTTGTTTTGATTGATTGATTGACTGAATGATTTATAGCCTATTTAGTTTGGCAGCCAGCAAATTAGCTCAATAGGCAGCAGCAAGACAGCAACAGCAACCGCAACAAAAATATCTAAACGCTGCGTAACCGATTAGCTTCCTCTGCTGCCTCTGCTGCCTCTGTAGATCCAGTCTCTGGCTCCTGTGTGTTGCTCTAAACACTTAACAACTTTTGCGTAGGCAAAGTTTACCTCGTCATGTGGCAGGGGAGAGGGGGGAAGGTGGCTGCAGCTGCCTTGGGATGAGGGCAGCACTCCAAACAAGCAATTGCAACTCATTAAGCGTTGACTGCGCCGTAACGCCAAAGTTTCCACCAGGTACATGTGGTCAGGGCGAGGGCTGCCTTAAGAAAAGTCCACCCATCAACAGGGAAGCAGTTGGTTTCCACAGCAAGCCAGAGAGGACAAGTCCAGGGCTTATCTAGTCAGCCAAAGTCTAGAGTCAGAAGGATAAACGACGAAATTATTTTTCTCTAAATGGAAAACCCAGTACTTTATGGTCCACCCTCTCTGTGAAATAGACAACAGACAAATACCCATATCTAGTGGAAAAAAGTTGGCGGCTGCTTTCACCGCTTCACTTCCTTTGGCGATGGTCTCTGCTCTGCCTTTCCTTCATCATCATCAGGCTTGAGAGTCCTCCAACGGCTAGACGTGAACTGAACTAACTTTGGCTCCCCACAACAACAACAACAACAACTCGGGTCTCCACCTTTTGTTTTGTAATTTGCACCTATCGATGTTAAACTTTTAGCAGCAAAACGAATCGAAATCGAAAAACTCCCAAACGGTCTCTTCAACACGCACATCAACCAACCAACTAGAGATAGAAAAACGGAAAGAGGGATGGGGAGAAATAGGGGGTATAGAGAAAATAGTGGCATAAAAGTTTTTTTAATGAAAAAAATAAGAGAATCGTACAGTTGCCTGGTAAAGTAGTCACTGCCTAAGGTGGCAACTCATTTACTCAATCAAGTTCATTGAAAACGCAAAGTTTTACACAGCAAATTAGTTTCTTTCGATCTGTAGAGAGAAGAATTACTCAAGATGATTATTGTCAGCCTTTTAGTTATGCTTCACTGTACCAGCTGACAGAGGGACTGAGATGGAGTTCATAGAAACAGCATTCACAATAGACAGCACATTAAATTTCACTAATAAAGCAAACAATGCGTGGCATCTGGACAACAACAGAAAAAAAAAACCGAAAAAATAAATAAAAATTGAGAAACAACAAAGGAGAATGTAGGCGAGACGGGGGCGGGGGCAAGGTAAACAGACCAGAATAGAATGAGAAATTGTACGGAGGGTTTAAAAAGAAGACACCACAAGGAGGCCAAGGACCAACACAACGTATGACTCGTCTCCTGTCAGAGCCAGAGTCGCTCGTCCTTTCGTCCTCTCTCGCTGTCGCTCTGTGTGTCTTTGACGGACGGTCAAAGAAAGTCGAAGAAGCTGGTAAGCTGGGTAGCTGGCAAGCGAAACGTGCAACACTCATACGTCATGTTGTCCGCCTCACAAACAGAAAAATCCTAAGTTGGCGGCAGAGCCGAAAAAAAAAAACAAAAAAAAACAGGAAAAAACACCAAACACAGCAGAGCAGAGTGGAGCAGAGTGGAGCACAGAGCACCGAGCACCGAGGACAGGCAGCACGCACAATGTAATGGCATTTTTATGTTGCATCACGTAGCGGTCATAAGTCATGTTTAGAGCACTGACTGCTGCTGCTGCTGGTGGTGCTGCTGGTGCTGCTGCTCCACTCCAGCACTCACTCCATCTGGCCAAATCCCCCCAACAGCTTTAGCTGCTGGCCATGGATACCTTTCTCCCACCGCCAGCCCTGGGCTGTCTCGTCAAATGCTTCGAACTCAAATGAACTGTAGCTAAATTGGCTTGCTGTCTCTGTTGGCCACCAACCGAAGCCAACTCTCCTGCCTCCCACACACACACACACACACGCACACGCACCAGCATCCTCATTCCGCTCGTTTCCAGCTGTCAGTCAGGCAGCCAACGGACAGAGCTTAAACGGATATTACAAGGTGTTGGCCAAACATTTACCGTACATGAGCTTAAAGCCAAATTAACTAACTAACAAAGGATCGTGCAAAGGTTAAATATGTGGCAATGCGATGTGGGGAGAGGAGGATGGGCAATGGATGGGGATTTATCCAGGGAAATATTTCATTTAAGGACGGAGACAGTCAACCATTTAAAGGAACAACAAAGGGTCCCCCACTGGGCCCCCCTGGCTTGGTAACCTTGCGAAGCCACTTGAAGGTACCGCGACTGACATTAACCCATTAAAGGCAGCACCCAGTCCTTCCACTTAAAGGAAAACTGAGCCCCTGACACTGCCACTAGCCCTTGTACTGTCCCCGCCCTATCCTTGTTCCTCTCTGAGCCTCTGCCATTGATAGTCTACGACTATACATGCCACCATGTTGCCTCTGCCCCCACCCACTGAACCTGCCGAGTTTTGATTTATTTGCCTGGCCAATTCATACATACAAAGGCCGCGAGATTCGTTGAGGATGCTACGGATGCCACCGCCTCCTCACAGTGCCACTGATGAGCTGGGTGGGTAACAAAGTACAAGTGGCGCCACTGTGATGGGCGTGGCCAAAGGACCAAAGCATAAACTACACGGTCAGACAATTGAGAGACCTAGGAATGGGGAGGAGGAGATGGCTGGGCGATAAATAATTTTAGTGCTGTTGGTTGTTGCCTTCCTTCATAATTCCCAGCTTTAATCAAACGTCAAAACTAAGCCTATTTTGGCCGAAAGTAGCCACGCCTTGCCGCCCACCATTTCCATTTCCATTTGTATTGCCATTTCCACTTAAAGTTTCCTTATCGGTGCTGCCTGCCTGCTTTCTGCTTTTTATGATTTACGCAGACAATTTCTGGGCAGCAACAGCAACAGCAGCAGCAGCGGAAAAATAAAACTCTTTGGTCAATTGGACAGCACACAACCATGAATCCTTCCAGCCGACTCTGCTTAGGTGTGCCAGGCTATCCAGGCTATCCAGGCTGTCCAGGCTGGGCTTTGTTCGTCTCGAACTTTAATTTCATTCTTTCCTTCTTGTCTGATTAATGAATTGATAAAGAAAGTGGAAGGCATCAAGCAGTTTCCTCCTCCACCTTCAAGTCATCGCATTTGCTAATTAACATGAATAACTTCAAGTTTTCTGTTGTTTTTCTTTTCGTTTTTTTCTTTATTTATTTAATTCTTTTCGTCTTGACATTTCCATTATGAATCGAGTGATTTGTGTTGAACGATAAGCGTAGCGAACGCACCTTCCTGTCCCAGAGTCTTGACCTCTTTGGCCTTCCGACATTGGCCAACAGCTTAAGGATGAATTTTAATTAATTAAGTGTCTGCCCAGGGCCCACATAGGTTTGTCTAATAATAATGCTTCATAGAGATCTTGATAGAGCTTGGCTCTTGGTCACTGGTCACCCTGATGAGCCGTTTATATGCACAAGTTTCAATCGAGCGATGAACGCAGAATGAATGTCATTGGCTTTTCCTATGCGGTAAATGCGTAAACAGAGGAAATTTAAATAAAATTAAATAGAAATCAAATTTAGGCAAATTATACAAGTCAAAGGACATTCAATATAGTTGGATTGTCAAATAGTCGAAGGTGATCGGCATAAAGCTGCCAAGAATATCAAAAACGTTTGCTGGCCAAAGAAAAGAGGAATTTTTGATAAAATTAATGAAAAATTAAATTGATAGAATCACAGTCTTCGAGAATTAAATTCCTTTAAAACAACGAAGCCTGGTTTTCCATTAAAATTTTTCTTTAATTAAGCAAATCGAAGCCGCCGGCCATAGGCAGCCCTTTGTGTTGACTGTTGGCAGCCTTAGATGGTCGAATATCAAAGGCAGCTGCTGTTATTGTCAGCATAAAATAATTAACCACACGAGACCTAATCATCATCATCATCATCATCATTAGTCTGCATCATTATTATAATCAATTGAAGCCGAAGGCAATAAATATTAACAAAGAGGCGCAGCTATTTGAACTTTTTCCCAACAAGTTTGATTAAAATTTTTACTTAAATGTTGCCAAAAAGGCTGCCGTCTGCCTTCCTTACTCTCTTCTTCCCCTGTTGGGCTAGCTAAATACCCACGCAGACATACACACACACACACGCACGCACACACACAGCAATAGACAGAGAGACTTTCTGTTGTTGACGATGCTGTACAACTCCCAGGCAACTCCTTCTGATCAAGTGGCCCCCAAGGAGTCATAAACATGGCCAGGCCAACGGTGCGGACTCCAAACGGGAAATGTGCACGTGGCAAAACCAACACACACACACACACACACTGTACGTGCAATGTCATCCAGTTTTGCACGCAGCATAATTTTTTCTTTATTTTTTTTTATATTTTTTTATAGAGATTCGTCTGTGTGTGGCTGTGTGCGTTGCTGTGTGTGTGTTAGTAGGTGTTACATTTCACACACATGTAAAGAACTCTGAACTCTGCCTGCCCCCCAACAAATGACCCCAGAGGATGTTCAACTTTTTTTTCCGAGCTGATAAAAAACTCAGTAGCGTTAAGGGGCCTCTGGCTTCTCGCAGGTTTTTTTCGTAGCCTCAGTTTCTCTGCAATTAAATGAATTAAGTTGTACACACAGCTCCTGCTGTCAACTTATGGCCAAAAGGTAAGTAAAAGGCCAGCTAAGATGTCCAACCCTTGACTCCCTCCATCAAGGTTTCCTTTAACCATCTGCCAGTTGAGCAACGAACTGAATGAAACATTAGTTGTTGGCTGTTCACACTGGACAACAATCAAGACAATCGACACCAGAAGGCCGTTAACAATTATTGTGGCAACAATTTGCATATGTTTCGTATCAATTGGAAAATTTACCTCAACACACACACACACACACACACCCACTCTCGATCCATGTCAAGGCTAAAAAGGCATCGTTCAGGCCTCTGTCAGTGCTTACGATTGCATTTTGCACGTCTTTTGGCCATAAAACAAGGCTGCCTACGTCCCACCCAACGGCTGTCCGACTAGGCAACTTAGGCTGACTCAGCATAAAGGCAGCTGGCAGGTTGGCAGGTCGGCAGGCTGGCAGGTTGGGAGGGAGCGAATGCAACACACGACTTGTGTTTGGGACCAGGAAAGTAATTGTTATGAACTCATTGGGACTGGCCGGGGGGACGACAAGTGCGTGCTTTGACTGGTCAAAATGCTTTGACTGCCATTAGACAGACATCATCCAACTCCAATTCCATCTGCATTGGCATTTTCATCTACCAACTGCCGGCAATTGCTTCGATAATTGTTAACAGCTCATGCGCGGCAACTTAAGCCGATAGACAAAGCTCTCTCGGCTGCTGGTAGTTCCTACCCGGAGGTTGACTTAGTGGAGGGCCTGGTCCTCGCCTGGCCACTGGGCGTGGCACTTTACACGGCAACTTGTTATTTTGTGGTTGACTAATTGCAGCTGTGTGTGTTTGTGTGTGTGAGTGCGGCTATGTGCAGAGGCAACTTCGTCGCCTGCCAACGTCATTTTGGTCAACATGTAGCGGCAGCAGCAGCAGGAGCAGCAGCAGCAGGAACATGAGCAGCATCATCAGCCTGGTTGGGTTAGGAGCTTAGAGAGCGGGTTGCCCAAAAACTCCCCTTCAGACATGAGATTTATGCTGTTGTTGCCAGTGATATCCCATTCAGCCGCTGCCGCTGCCGCTGCCCCAGCAATGCGCTTTTCAAACCGAGAACTAAATCAACGGCAACCAAGTAGACAACTCTCTCAGCCTCCCCCCTGCCTGTTGGTTTGTTGGCCAGCTTCAAGCTCATATTCCAAACTCCCAGTTACCGAATTGACGCACACTGTTGCCGGGTCAAGTAATTTGCCAATTAAATTAAAGAGAAAAATTATTTTATCGATTCTTTGAACCTCTTGGAAGGACTTTAAATGAATCTGCCAGCTGCTGATGTTCAAAGGCCTTCAGGATCTCAACTCCTTGAAGATTTCGATGGTCACTTTCCCAACCGTTTGGCAACCACAGTCCAGAGCTGATTCCGGCCAACCTACATACAGTGCGTATGCGTGATGCTCTGACTCTAAAGTAGTAGAATCCTGCTTTCCATTGCTCTGTGCGTTTGTGCCGGTGTGTGTGTGTGTGTGTGTGTATGTGTGTGGGCGTGTGAGGCTGATGACTACTAGTCAGCAGGGGTGATGGGTAGAGATTTCTGTGTTATGGTTTTGCGGTTGCATTTTGCAATTTTGCAAATGATAAAGTGATCCAGAGAAGGCTACATCCAATGCATTGCCAGCCAGCCCCCCCATCCCCCCCTGTGCCAGTGGGTAGATGGAAAAGTTTTGAGATGGCAACTCGTTGGCTGCATTGCGTATCGTTTCGTTTGGTGGGTGTCAGCGGCAATGGTTCAAGTGGTCAGGAGCGTGACCGCTGCACAAAGATGAATGAGCCATGGAGCCATCGTTGTTCATGGTGTTGGCTGGGTGGATGGCTGGGGGGGGACAGAGAGGAGGAGGGTGGAGGAGGCAAACAAACACCGCACATAAAACAATCAGGCGGCGACCACAGGCTGACACAAACGCCGGAAGAAATGCAAAATGAAGTCACAGTCACAGGCCGGAGGAGTCACAAATCAGGTTCGCAGGCGGCTGGTTGCCAGAATTCACACTTGAGTGCATTCATTTGGCACTGGACCTACCGGGGCCCTAAGGCCAGGACCAGGCTGTTTGCTCTAAAAATGAATTGCACACAACCAGAGAGGAGGTAGAGAGAAAAAGGTAGAGAGATGGAGGCCATGTAATCGCTGGAAAGTAATTGGAAGCAGTTGTTTGCTTGCACTCAATTAAAGATACGTGGTAATGTGGTTAATAGTCTTTCCAACTGATTGAACTGGTTGCCAGGAACTGCCTTGTCCATTGGACATTGGAAAATCCAAGGACTTTCGACACAGACAGCAGTCTAAACGGTTCACAGCTGCCTTCGAGCAAAGATCCTCGATTGATTCGCTTTATATTAAATTAATTTAATTTTACGATTACACAAAACAGAAAAAAAAAGGGGAAAAACAATCAAATACCGAACAAAAATCGTTTCATCAGTTGAGGGAGTCGCTAGGCAGGATACCAGCTGCCTACAACTTGTATTTGATGGCACGCAGGATGGGATACTTTTCACCGCCTGGGCAGCTGCCGCGGAAATCATCGTAGCTCAGATCGATCAGGGCAACGCCACCGAGACCCTTGGACTTTACATAGGCAGCCTTGTTGGAGGCAGTGTCGGGATCCTCATAGCCCACCCATAGACCGTTGTCGCCATTGTCGTCGGCCGAGCGGTAGGCGTAGCTGCCGAAGCGCTTGGTCGGATCACCCACCTTCCTTAGGGGACCGTCGGCGCCCTTGAGGTGCTGATTGGCCTGGTTGGGCAGCTTGGCGCAGACCTCGGGCCAGCTGAGGAAGCCAGCAGTTTGGGTCTGAAGACCAGCTGGGCCCACATTGTCGGCATCAGAGACTGGCGGCAGGCCAGTCAGGCCCGAGTCCTTGGTCAGCTTCCAGGCACGGCCGTAGGTGGGAATGCCGACGTTGATCTTGGAGGCGGGTGCATGATTGTTCAGCCAGTGCTGCACCTGGAACTGTACATTGAACTCTGGATTGCGTTCGTTCAGCTCGTAGATGGGGGCAGGGAAATCGGCCACCTCGGGATTACGTTCGGGTGTCTGGAAGTCATAGGCATGCAGGTTCACATAGTCCAGATTGTTGATCAAGGCGGGCACATCGAAGAACACTAGAGACATGTCAAGATAAATTAAATAAAATTTCAATTGGTTAGGGTGAAGGGGAGAACTCACATGATGAGTTCACATTGGGCAGGACGCTGAGGCCCAACAGATAGCCATCGGGGCGGAAGGCGTTCTTCAGCTCACGCACCAGGGCAGTGAACTCCTCCTTGTGCTCTTCGGACTTCTCATCGACCACATGATCGCCGGAGAAGATCTTTTTGAAACCCTTCCAGAATTTACCGACGGTGCCGTGAACCTTCTTGGGCTTATTCTTTGGGAACTGCCAGGCGAGATCGAGGCCATCGAAGCCGTAGGTCTTGACCAGCGAGTGGGCGCTATTGATGAAGGGTATGCGGGCGTTGCTGCTCTCCAGCAGGGTCAGGTATTTGTTGTTCTCAGGGTCCACGGTGTCCTTGTCGCCACCAACGCTCAACAGGACCTTGATGGCGGGATATTTCTTCTTCAGACTGGTTACCTGACGGAACAGGCTGCTGCCCAAGTCCAGATCCAGTTTCTCATTGTTGCTGATCAATTTATTTGAACTGGGATTAATGCCAGCAAAGCCATAGATCAGATGTGTGCAGAACTGTAGAGCTGGTTCCAGATCATTAAGGATCAGCTTGGACAGACCTAAGGCAGGCGAGGAGAGTTAAAGGCGTCAGTTACTTGTCGCATGACTTGAATGTTGATTCGTCAGACCCGATCTGATTGCTGTAAACAACCAACCCACCTGCCAAGCTTACACAATCAATTAACAAGCCCAGAACTAACAGCCCACCAAGCAGATCTTTGTTCTCAAGGCGTTGCCACTGGCTGGCTGACTGGCTGGCTGGCTGACGCATCTCCCAACTGGACAGTCAATTCCAATTTAATTTAACCAATATTTATTACTCATGTAGGTCTTGCCTCAGCCCTCAGCCCTCACCCCCCTCCGTCCTCTCCCCTGTTCCAGTGAGAAAATCGTAAATTGCAATTTGCTCAAATTGCTTAAAAAGTTTTTGCGTTGTGTGATCTTGTGACCCCATTCAAGTGTTCATCAAAGTGTAATTTTTAGCAACCTAACAGCCAGTTATGAAAAGTGAAAATCATCTAATTGAATTCGAAGGCAACACGAAGCCTCTTCACTTTCAATTCAATTAACTCTGAGGCAAAACGTTCCTCCACGCATACGAAATTCTAGACTTTTGAATTCATTCAAATTGATAACCTTTTCAACTGCCTTGGCTAAAAATATCCAGACAACACGTTGCCATTCACAAACACATTTAACGACAAACAAACTAAGACAAAAGGGAGCAGCAGACAGACAAACAGACAAACAGACAGACAGACGGCATCAGACAGATTTAACTATATAATTAGCAGCTGAATGGATTTCTATTCAAGCTCCATTGAGACGTTATTTTTCCAGCAACTCAAACTGAATTTCTTTCAACATTTTTCCCCTTGATTTTAGCCAAAAACCAAGCAACAGAAGGGAGATAAAATTGCACTGAACTGAACTTTAATACACTTTCTAGGCTTTTGTAGACAACCTTTGTCAGCAGTTGGCATTGTCGTTTACCTTCTCGTATGAAGCTGCTTCCATCGTAGTAGCAAACCAAGTGGGTTGTTCCAGCAGCTGCGTTGATTTGGCCAACAGCCAAGCAGCCCACCAGCAGGGCAAACAACGCATAGAGCTTCATGTTGTTGCTGCCAAAAGAGAGGAAAGCAAATCAGAAGGACAAAATTGATAAGAACACAGGCTAAACAGAAGGGCAATTATTCTAATTGAAGCAAACACTCAATGCCAAAGAGTAAAACTATAGAAAAGTGTCACAAGGCTGGGAAAAATACGAAAAAAAAAAAACAGAATAAAAATGATTTTTCAGAAAAAGATTTAAATCCCAAAGCCGATTCACTGGCTTTGTAATATTCGAATTTACAAATGTGGAATCGTTTAGACACTTGAATAATTAAAAAAAAAAAAATAAGCAACGCACACACACACACAGGCACAATAAAAAAAGAATGAAAAACCAACTTGTTGTGGTCGCCTTCAATGTAAAACTGAAACTGCCAGCAAGTCGACGGCTGACCAAACTTTATGTGAACTCGTTGAGAATACGAACAACTAAACTAAGGTAACAACAACAGAAAAAACAACAGAAAAAACATCGTAATAAACGGCAATGAAAGATGACAGAGCAAGACAGAGCAAGATAGCGATAAGAGCGGCTCAAAGCGCTCAAAAGCACTGAGACTCAGACTGAGACGCGGCTTGAAAACGAAATTGAAATGCGAAGGCAGGCAAAGCAATAGGTTAGCTAAAGAAACAACTAAAAAACTAAAAAAAAATAGCAAAATAAACACCAGAAAGAATGCCGTTAGAATACCGCTAGCCTTATACCCTGACTTATTAATTAATCAGTTAATTTATTTAAAGAAACCTCTATGAGACACCAGATCTGATCAGGGTTGCTGGTACCCTGAAAGCTTAACGATTCACGCTTAGTTGCCAGCCCAATGCGTTTGTGTAGTCTAGTATACCCGTTGGTAGGGTATAATGAAATGAAAAATAAAGAGCGAAATAAGCTCTGATCTAGCTAAGCAAGGTTCGATTGTCTATAAAATGATCTATAAAAGTTGTCAATCGGGCATAAAATTTGATTCTGAAAGGTTTTGCTGATTTTTATTTTATTTATTTAACACACTTCATAGAGTTTGGATTTTACCCCCCGAACAATCAATTCGTCTATGGAGGGGGCATCTGCCTTTGTGTTTTTTTTTTATTTCTTTATTTATTTACTTTAGCATTTTGCAGTTGGTCGAGTGTGATTTAATGTTTATTGTTTGTCACTGTTGTAATGTGTTTTTTCCTCTTGAATCTTTTCTGCTGCTTTAAGTGACTTCAGTTCGTTTTTATTCATCATACCCTACCCTACAGTGAGAGTTTGTTGGGTTTCACTAAGGGGTTGGTCCAAGGAAAACAGTTTCTTGACTTCATCTTTCAATAAAGTGTATAAAAAACGTCTCTATTCGTGTGATTTATTTATCTTTCCTGTTGATTTGTTTCTCAGTCTTGTGATGTCATCGGCAGCGAGAGCAACTTGATCGTCATTAGCAAAAAGCAACATCAACACTCGGAATTGAATTCATTTAACGAGTGCAATTATACAATCAGACAGGCAGTCAAAAAACAAAAAAAAAATTTTAATAAAATTTTATTCGACAATTTAGCAGGCAAAAAGTTGACGCCCAAAATGGCTTAAAGCCTGATCCGATGTGGGTTATGGATATTAACGTTAACTGTTTTATATTTACGACAATCGGCAGAGCAAAACAAAAGAAATTAGCATATTACGTACGTGACTGACTGACTGACAACCTGTTAGTTATATCATCTCTTGATATCCAAAAGCCAATCAACGAAATATAATTGAAGTTGGCCAAAAGGCCAGGCCAGGCCAGGCTAGGTGGGGTGGGTGTCTCTATTGGCCGGTTGGTTGTCGGTTTTATTAATTTCAATTTACCTCAAGCTGAGTTGGGTTTTATCTCCGATTTTCTGGGAAAACAATGCAGCCCCCCCATCGTATATAGAAAATGTCAACAGACTACATTCAAACATGAATATAAATTGCCAACCAACAAAGTCAACTCGGGTGATTTTTTCTCTCCATCTCTCTCGCTCTCTGTTTGTTTTTTTCCGCGATTTTTTCCACGAATTCACACTTAGCTAAAATTTCAACTGGGTTGCCTGTCTGCTCTGCTCTATTAATTTGTATAAAAAAAAAAAAACATCAAAAATTGATTTTTAATAATAAATAAGCCATCGCCACGGCCCATTTCATTATTCATTTGCCAGTTGCTCTCCCTCTCCCCCTCCCTCTCTCACTCTCTCTCTCTCTGTGGTTTCCACATCCATCAGATTGTCGATTGTCTAATGCAATCGCTGAGCTGTTGGCCCAGCATTATCAATTTATGTCAGCCCAAAAGGTCAAACAGAGTCGAGAGTTTGTTTGTCTCCACTCCACACTGGTCATTGGTCCGTCCTGGCATTTTTACTTTGAAACTCATATTTGATTTTAATTTGCTGGCAACGTGACTTATCTGTCCATTGTTGTTTGGGGAGTTTTGGCAGATTAGCGATTAACTGGGTGGGGCAAATGGTAATTCAAATTGTATTTGTTGACAAATGTCCGACTGAAGGGCAGCAAATGACTGGACCAAGGCTAATGGAGGCGCTTGATTAGATGGATTTCTATTGTCAGTAGCCCTCACTGCTGTCGTTTACATTATGTAATTATTATAAATAATTTGTCATCGTTTCTGTTTAATTTATTATTTTCATTATATAAATATTTTTAAATGTCTGTGGTGCAAATGATATTCAAACATCCATTTAGTGCACTGATACGATGATATATTCTATGCCAATTTAATCTATAACCCTCTGTCACTATTTTAATGGCATTTATACATATTTAAAACCGCACTCTGTGGTGTATTATTATGTTGGCTGTTCATTTTTAAATTATTTAGCCACCCAGCGAGGCAGCCAGCTAAAATACACAACAATTATTTAGCTGTTTATACTCTATGCAGCCCAATGGGCTCCCCAATTAGCCAATTTTCCCATCACAGCAAGGGTTTTTTCATCCCTAAGCAACCCAGCCAAAGATTAACAGCAAAAGCGAGTCGGCTAGCCAGCGAGTAGGTCAGCCAGCGAGCGACTCAGACAGTCGTTGGCTTGTTAGTCAGCCAACCATCCAGTTAGTCAGCTACCAAGTCAGTTAGCCAGCTTGTTAGTCAGCCAGCTAGCCAGCAAGTCACTTAGCCAGCGAGTCAGTCAGCCAGCATGTTAGCTAGCTAGCGAGTCAGTCAGTCATCAGCTCTGCACTGTATTAACCAAGCAACCCCAAAAGTATGCACTGCTTACTTAGCTGGTTGCAATATTTAAAGAGCAACAACAGCTAGCAACAATGCAAAGGCAACATCAACAGCCACAACAAAAAGCAGAGCAAAAAAAAAAACCAGAAACAAAAAATATAATTGTTTGCAATTGTAATTAATACTACGTTAATCAATTGGAATGTAGAATGTGGGCGTCACAGGTCAAACAAATAATAATTAAGTAACAAAAACAACACAGAGCGGGAGCGGTAGCGGGAACGGGAAGAGTTTTAACAATAAAATCCCATAAAATTGATAAAGTCCAGTACGAAGGGGGGTTAGAGGGGCAAAGGTTATTCGGTTCAGTTTGATTCGACCCCATTGGCATGTACATATATTGGATTTTATTTATTTTTATTATTAAACGCGTGTAATCAGTGAAAATAAACAGGTAAAAATGTTGGTGGCGGAAGCGGCAGCCACTGGGCCGGGCCTGGGGTCTCTGTTGTTGTTCTCTGCACCTCAATATACGTTCATAATGAAGCGCACATTGCACGTGTGTGTAATTTAAACCAATTAAACACTCAACAAATAAACAAGCCGGGCAACAATAACAGCAACAACAACAACGCGGCAGCATTAATGTTGATGGCAACGCATTTTTGTACTTTTTTTTTTCATTTACAGCTCGTTGGCCAATGTTGGCCATGTTAAGCATGATTTACAAAAATGGCAGCAACAGCAACAAATGCATAATAAATAAATTTAATACACAAATAATTGCACAAACACACACACCCACAGCCACACACACACACACATGCATGACTGACACTCACTCTGTTGTTGCAGCCCCACGTCGAGGTCGCCCCACAGCGTCCACAGCAAATGAAAATCAATGCATCCAACAATGCAGAATTGTATAAATGTATTAAGAAGAAATAAAACCTCCATTAAAATGGCCACACAGACACACACACACACGCATACAGGCGGGAAAAAAATATCCTTGAAAATTCTATGATGACTTTAAAAAACTCCTCTGAAGTCTGTAGTTTCGGGTTACGCAATGGAAATATTTTTTATGGTTGCCATGTTGATTAAAGTCGACTGCTATTCAACCTTTAAAAAAAAGAGATAAATTTATTCCTATGGAGGGTGCCTGTCTGCCTAGAGCAACAGTTAGATGGCCTAGCTAAAGGACTTTAAATTCATTTTAATTGATTCATTGAATTTTCGCAATCTGTCAAGTGTGGTTGCCTTCAACTTTTATGCTTTAATTTATTAAAAAAAATTTCATTCACTGGCAATCGGTAGAGTATCAAAGCCTGTGGTTGTGCTATCTTTGTGGCTCAATGCCATAGTGAGTTATCAGAAACAGACACAGAAGCAGAAACACATACAGAGGCAGCCATCAGAAGTGGCATGGATATGTGTGCAACCATTGCTCAGTTCTTAGTTTTTTGGCAACAACAACTTGCAACAAATTTGCGTGCAACCGCAGCTGTGTGTGTGTTGAAGGCAGCTGCAAATTGCCAAAGCAAACAACCCAACACAGCGTCAATGGCAAAGGCGCAAAACGAATTGAACTTTGAATGCCAGTGCAACAGCAACAGCAACAGCAACAACCATTTGACTGAGTAAAGTAACAGCAACAGCAACGGCAACGGCAACGTCTACCATTGTGACCAACAACAAACACTTCATGGCAGGCACTACCGACCAGATATATGTTTATCACTTTATAATTGGTTTTTGGCCCTTAAAAGTAGGCAACAAAAATGCGCTTTTGCTTGTTTTTTTCCCCCTTCGTTGCATCTTTATTTTTTCTCCTGGGTTTTTCCTGCCTGTTTTTTTTTCCTGTTAGTTAGTTTTCAGAAAATCTGCGCCAAATGGAAATTTATGCGTTGCACCATTTTCTGTAGTGTTTTCAGCTGTTGTTGTTGTTGCTGCTGTTGCTGCTGCTGCTGAACACTTGAAAGTATTTGAAGTTGCATTGAACTATTGAGGGGAGAATGATAGAGTCCCGAAGGGAGGGGGGGGGGGGGGGAGCTTTGAAAGTATGAAGTATTGCAGTTGGTGAAACAGGAGCAGCTACGCGACTTCTGATGATGCTGACGACTTGGCAGAAAAGTTGTTGCTGCTGTTGCTGCTATCGTTGCTGTTGCTGTTGTTGCTGCGTATTTCTGGTTTCACGCTGACTGATTTTGATTGGAAATTTTCGTGCTCTAAGCAATGAAAATGAAAATGAAACCGAACTGCATTTGCCGTGGGAGGTAGCAAGTAGTACAAACTCATGCTAAAGCAGCAGCAACAGCAGCACCAACAGCAACAGCCGAAGCCGATGCTGTGCAGTTGCAACTGGAATTGCTATTGGATATATACGGTTTGGGGACAGGGGGGGCGGTGGTTTCTCTGTAGTTTTTCGGGGGAGTTTTAGTTGAGTTAAGGTCCTTTAGCCGGCAACAGGAAACAAGCCAAAGAAAAACATACTTCCGCATTTTGTTGTTGCTGTTTGCGACCCGCAAATATGTCACGATAAGCAACAACAACAGCAGCAGCAGCAGCAGCAGCAGCGCAGCGCAGCCTGTGAATGGCTGACTCGATATCCGGCTCTGACTCTGAGGTTGTAGCTTGTAGGTCTCTGGCCAACGCAAACGCCAACGCCAATGCCAATGCTTCTGTGTTGATGAGAACAGAGACTCGGTTTTTTGGCTGAACCGAGTTGGGGAGACTAAGACTGGGGGGCTGGTGGCAAGGTTGGGAAAAAGTTTTTGCCAAACGATAAAGCGACAGCAATTCAGGCGTTCAGGCCAGGATATTTAGACTTTAGCAGCCAACAGGCAGCAGCCAGCAGACAGAGGACAGAGGACAGAGGACTGGAGTGTATTGCTGGCAAAACAGGAAACCAGCATGAAACAGCAACAGCAGCAGCAGCAGAAGCAGGAGCAGGAGCTGGCTGACAGCTTGGCACAAATTGACAACTTTTGCCTTTGCTTTAGACAACCAAACCCACCAACACTTGGATAGTAAAATCTTCTTCCGCTTCTCCCCCTTCCTCTCTCTCTCTCTCACTCGCTCTCCCTAAAAATAGCAGACAAAAATGGCAAAGAAAATCGTAGCATCAGCAATTGGAAATTATTAATTTCAATCAAAACTTTCAACATTGGCGCTTATCTATTGGACCATCCTTGGCTGAGTTGAGTTTCCCCCTCGGAAACTTCTCAGACAATTGTCGAGGCTTTTGTTTTTGCCCATCATTTATTACCCCAAGCAGTTTCCATTCATTTCAGTTCAGTTCAGCTCAGCTCAGCTCCGTTCAGTCATCGATCAAAATCATCCAACAGATTGAAGCCCACTGGTGGCCACTGATCAACTTTCATCCCATCAACCTTAAAGATTGAATTGTGATTTCCCGGCTAATTGATTTAATACTACTGCGTCTTTTTTCTTTTTGCTAAGGGGCTCTCGTCTGGCTTATCTGCCAATTACATGCATCCTTGCTGGCTAAAGATGCAACAATAACCCTGTTTAGCTATTGAATATTGAACGCAGCCACCCCAACTTATTGTGTCATTACATCATTCGTTCAACTAAAACTCTAAGAGGATTATTGCCGACTTCTCTATGCGACCGGTGCTCTTTAGGCAAAGTGCATTACAACTTTGTCGGTCAGTTGGCGAAAGTCAACTTTCCACTTAAAGTATCCAAACAAGTAAGAAATCTCAACTTTTATACTCCAGATTATAGGTGAACCGAAAAGGTGTCCAAGGTGACTGCAATGTATTTTCTCACAGTGCAGAATTGTATTTTCTATAATTTTCTTTAGCTAAATATTTTTCCCCTTCAGGAAATCAAAAAATTCCATTTTTAATGTCGAGTGGAAGGTGGAAAATTTTTAAAAAATATTTTTCAATTGCCTAGGAACCTGACTTGAGAGATTTTCATATCAAAACTAGTTGACAACTGCAACAGGAATTTTTGCCGGACAAAAGTTGTTTCCCTTGCATTTCCTGTGTCTCTCCTTAGAGCTGCGTCAGGGTATGCAGATTTCCAGTTGCTTGAAAGTTTGAAGAACTTTGTTACCAGGTTTTTCATTTATTGTTTTTTCCTCTTGCTTTTCTCTTTTCACCCTGCTGCTCGTTGTTTCTTTTCGCAATGCATCATCTGTTATGGCATTTTCATTCTACTGTCGTGTTTTCTCTGCTTTTTTTTTCTTCCCTCCCTTTATTTTGTGAAGCATTTCGCGTATATTAACAATATTTCATGCATAAAAAGCAAGTGAATTGCCCTGGCTGATCCTCCTCCCGTTGGCTCGTTGGCCCGTTGCCTGCGACGTTCGTCTTGCCGTCTGTGCGATGGGGCGTATGCGCAATGTGCACGTGCCCAGGGCTTTAAGGAATACGTGTGTGTATGTGTATGTGTGTGTGCATGCGTGTGTATATAACTCTACTGGCTGATTGTCGTTGCTGTTTGTTGCTCGTAGCTTTGTGCATCATTGACTCCACCGCTCTCCACCGCTCTGCATCGCTCTCCAGGCTCAAGCCAATGATGCCGAAATGTCAAGCAAGGCTAGCAAAACAAATAAACCAAAAAAAATGTTCAAGTTTTAGTTTACATGATGACGCAACTTGCATGTCACCCCACCCCTCTGCTTGCCACACTACTGGCTGCCACTGCCAAGCCGTCGTCCGTCGTCTGCCTCTGCTACACGTAATTTTATTTACAACGCTTTCAGTTTTTTTTCTCCATTTTTTGTTGCATTTTTCCTCTATTTTTTGTTGGATTTATGGTGGTTGGCAATGCCAGCCGCCTTTAAACTGCTGCTGCTTTTAAAAAAACCAAAAAAATGTTGCAACAATTAACGATTAATTTCAATCCCGGACATTTCAAATATGCTCTGCACATTTAATTAGATATCCGCCCCGGGGCCAGTCGGTCGGCCACATAACATAATTAATAAATTTATGACAACAAATAGCAAACAAAATGTAAAGCTATTAAGCCTTTTATCACCTAATAGAGATATATGATATCCAGTCTGCCTCGCTGGCATTTTATTTCGACTCTTTTGAAAGTCACAGGCAAAGGGAGCTCAATAAATCAATGCATGGAAAATGCAACAATTCGAAGGGCTTTAAAGTTGCTAAATTCTTAAAAAAATGTGAAAAAATTTGTTTTTTTTTTTTAAGCCTTGAGAACTTGAAAATTCAATTGGCAACTCTCAACAGACAGAGGATCTGGATCGTCACTGCTTATATATAAAAATATATTTAGGCGGCCAACAAATCATTTCTGGGTGGCAAGAATTTCTGCAGCGCTTTTTAAGGGATTTTTATTTAGGTTTTTTGAGGTTTCTTCTTTGGCAACTTTGTTGTTGACAGTTGGCTGGTTGGTTGGTTGGGCCCGTGTCTCTCACTTACATACTTGCCATCAAGTTGACAAAACTAACGACAACAAAAATAGCAACAGCAACAGGCAGAGGGAATAGGGGAAAGGGAAAAGAAAGAACATTGGAGGAGGCAGGAGTGAGTCAAAGTAGCGTGCAAATTAATTTAAGCGCCGCATTGCATGCAAAAGTTGCACGCAAGGCAAAGTCTGCTTCGCACCTAGCTGGATGCCAGCAACGCATCCTTCAGCTACGCTCTATGCTGTTGGCATGTTATGTAGACGCGACTGTGTGGGTGCGTTGTCACTATATTATGTGCGTGTGTGTGTGTAGGGAAATCTAAGGCAGTCAGTCTGACAGTCAGTCAGTGTGGCAGGCATCTTTCTTTCACTTTGTCGTAGACGTTGAAGCTGTTTATGTCGCCTTTGCTTAAAATATTTACACTTGTATACAGGGAGACAGAGATATTACCTAGAGCAAAAACTTTTCACATATTTGCTTAGAAAACTGTCTGAAATAAATCATATGCACAGCACACACACACGCACGCACACGCACACCCACATGCACACGCACATCCACAGCCCACACAGCTCACAGCACTCACACGTGCTGAAGTTTGTTTGTGTTGCTTTGGCTGCTTTGGCCAAAAATGGGAAAAGTTCGACTTAATTAGCGCTGTGAAGTTTTCTAGGGGGAAAATCTAAGCACACACACACACGCAAACACCCACCCCCGCACACCCATACACACAATAAAAATGCCAATGATGAGACAGCAGCAACGACAGCAACAACAATGGCAGCCAAAATGCAACTAAAACTCAAGTGTAAATAAGGGTAAAAAGTTATATTTGCCATAAAGACGAAACGAAAAGAAACAACAACAAAAAAACACACAAAAAAAGCAAAATGAAACGTTAAAAAGAAAAAAACATAAAAGAGAAGCCAACAACTTTACAGCATCTTCAAAGAAAGCGACTTCCAAACTCAACTTGAAACACAATAAAAGCAAGAACAACACACACACCCACACAGGCACACAGCCACACGCAACACACTCAAGCCACAACGTAG
This sequence comes from Collessia kirishimana, assembly GCA_035078785.1. Taxonomy (NCBI): domain Eukaryota; kingdom Metazoa; phylum Arthropoda; class Insecta; order Diptera; family Drosophilidae; genus Collessia; species Collessia kirishimana. The sequence goes on from JAWNPV010000103.1 coordinate 33,823, forward strand.
GCAGCAGTCACTTACGCAGGACAATCGCATTTTGGAAAACGGAAGCGAAAATTGCTTCAAATAGCTGCAGATCGGAAATGGCCCAAAGGCAGACAAAAACCTACCCACCCACACACAGAAAGAGTAAATGGTAGATGGCTATGTGTGTGTGCTGTGTGTGTGTATGAGCGTCGCAACTCAATTCCCTTACACATGGAACTGCCAGGGAAGTACAAACAGTGCTGACTGACTGGCTGACTGGCAACAGGAGAAAAATTGTGTTGCCTACTTTTTGCTGCATGGAAAAAATGCATTTTGGTTGCAAACCTTCGTCATTCATCGCCAAAATCGCTTTTAAAATATACATTTTGACTTGGATTATGAAACGAGGGTGATTCAATCAATTGTTAAAAATGAGGAATTTCGCAGAGTTAAATATTTTCCACACCGATAAGCAATGGAACGCTGTCATCACTAAAACACAAGTCCTTCGACCAGATGCTAGTTCAAGTCAGTCAGTTGGAGCAAGTTGCTTATGTGGATTCGGGCTAATGTTCCGTCTCCTATCTGCTACGTGTCTATCCCTTTCCTGACACTATTGTTGTTACCATGACTCGAGGCTATTTGTGGGTAACGTTGATGCTGCTCCTGCTCCTGCTGCTGCTGCTGCTGCTGCTGCTGCTGTTGTTGCTGCAACTTAGAAGGTAGAAGGACGTATTATGCAGGCGAGAGTAAGCTAAGCCAGGATCCAAGCGCAAGATACAAAATGCTATGTTCGAGAAAAGTAGAAAAAACCCGAAAGGAAACGAAAACAAGAAAAGAAATCAAATAAATAAACATTCATGTTGAAGAATGTTGCATTCAGGCAGACACACACACACACACACACACACACATACACTCTTATTGTTCTGTGGAGGAAAAGTTTTTGCCGCAAGGCTGCTTCAAAATGTTTTATAGGTGATAGAAAAATATTTTGTGAACGTGATGAGAATTTATCGTTCTCATCGCCATGGCATCAGCATCAGCATCAGCAGCAGAAGCAGAAGCAGAAGTAGAAGCATCATCGTCATCAAATGGACTAAAAAGAATCAACAACAGCAACAACAATAGCAATAGCATCAGGCAAGGATGGCATAGGATAACGCTGGCAACGCTTAAATAAACTTCTGGTAAATGATATGGTTATGCCCGGGCAGAGCTCCTTCAAGTATGCAACAGAAGGGTCGATTGCACAGCACACAAAATGAAGTTGTTGATATGCTGCAACGCCCATCACTCTACAGCCTTTCATTCTCACCTCCTTAAGGGTAAAACGTTCTCTAATCCCATCAATAATACAACAATTAATTAATAACAATAAATTGGCGTTGAAACAATGTCAAAGAAAACGTTTTAAGTCAAGGAAAACGCATCACACACAGCTGAGCGTTGCTTGAGGTTTAAAAGATTCTTTTGGCAGGTGGAAAAATAATTTTTAAATATTCCTAAATAAAAATTATCATCATTACTGCGATTAAATCATTGAATTAATAAATTTCCCCCCCGTTGAAAAAGGTGGCAGCTTAATAGCCTTTGCTGTCGGCCTTATTGTCCGCCTTTTATCATCGACATTTTTCTCTCCTCTGGCTCATTTGGGCATTCAAATCACTTTAACATAATTTCGCAATAAAAATTCATTGAATTATATTTTGATTGCTTTATTGGCGACACACAGAGGAGGCATCTCAATGTGCCCAACTGTATCCCGTCCGGTCTAGCAACCCATAGATAACATGTTGTATCGTTTATCGTTTATCGCTTGTGTTTGCATTTATTATTAGCGCAGAGACAGGGGCAAAGTGAATGGGAGAAATGTCCTTTTAACAACTTTGGCCATTTATATGCAGAGGATGGCAGAGGGGGGCAGATTAGGCCAACAACAAGCCACAGCAGTTATGAAGGAGCAACGCGGCTGTCTGTCTACCATTGTCTATGGCCCATAAAATGTTTATCCAGCCAAAGGGGGGGCCAGGATATGGCTATTGGACTCGTGTTATTAACAATTTCCCAGAAGCCGACTCACTAAACTTATTCATTCACTCACGCTATGTCCCCCTCGCAGCTTTAATAAAATTATTTCAGCTGACATTTTTCTGTTTAGCAATTCAACCCTCTCGACACCTTGGCTGCTGTCCATATTGATGGCCTGTTTAGGCCTAAATAATGTCCTGTTTAAGGCTCCTTTTTATGGCCACGAGCATCTCGTCTAGGTGTGTTTGCTCAATAACCAATTTCTTGATTTTATTAGCCATCGTTACTGACATTTTTCTTGAAATTTACATGAATTATTGCCAGGAATTTAGGTACAGTGAGGCCTGTGCTACAGAAACCCCAGATAAAGGGGAGAATAAATATAATTTTAATGGCCAAACAAAGCAAATTGCCAAGGACCAAACATTTCACTTCATTTCCCTTTAAACGATCAGTGGAAATTTCTTAATCTTCCCATTAAAATAACGCTAATTTGATTGACTTGCTAATCAGCTTGTTTCACTGTTAAATCTCTTAACTATCGACTCGATTAGATTAAACAATTTAATGGGCTGTGCCGCCTCCCTCGCTCTTAACCCAAAAGGCCTATCCGGCCAGGTGGAGTCCGTGTCCTGTCAGCTAAAAACTCATCTGATGAATTATGCGGCCATTTACAAGGAGGCAATAAATTTTACTTGCCGCTCATTTTGGTCCACCCCAGAGCACACACAGGTGGATCTGTGGATCCTTCTTCCTCCAGTACCCACCACCCTCCACACACACATACACACACACACACACATGCGAACTGTCAACGGCAAGTCAAGTCAAATGGCTGACAGTCACGACCCAACCCAGTCGCCGTGACAGGCAACTTGCTTGCCTGCTCACTAGTTGAAGGCGTTCTGTGGTTAGGCTGTCAAGGCTGCCTGGGATAGATGGATGGGGGATGGTGGGTAGTGGGGGGTCCGAGGGTTCATCAAAATCAAATCTGTGTAAGTGAAAATCTCAACCAGCTAGTAGCAGTAGCTGTAGGTGGCAAATAGACTGGGTGACTGGCTGTCTTAGGGAGGGGGCAGACACAGTGGGCGTGACCAGAGGGGCGGGGTAAGGGGAAGGGGGCAGCTCGTATAATATTAATAAAGCAGAAATTGACAGATTCAGAATGACAAATTTGTCGTCAAGCCTGATAAATGATATGAAATCTCCAGGAAAAATATTGTTGCAAAAACATGCCATTGTCGTTGCTTCCCATCCATAGTCTGTCCCTGCTGCTCATCCTCCTTTTTTTCCCTCCTCACTTGTCTGCTGAAAGGACAAAAGCCAAGAAGAAGAAGGAACAGCAGCAGCAGCAGTGGCATTGGCATCAACTAGGCAAAGGCAAAAGGAATGTGAATGGGAATGAGAATGGGATTCGGTTCAGGTCGTGCCTGTGGCAAAAGAAGAAGATAAATATTGATAGCATCTGCGGCGAGCAGTTAAAAAACGAACCAAAAAAATGAAATGAAAATTGTGCAAAAAGCAACGCAGCAGCCGCCAGCCGGCAACCGGCAACACTATGGCAAAGACGAAATGCTGAACGCTGAACGGCCAAGCCAAGGCACAAAAGCATTTACAGGACGAAGGCGTGTAATGCGAAGCAATTTGGTTTGAAGCTCTGGCTCTGGCTCTGCTCCTCTCACTCCTCTCTTCTCTCTCCATCTCTGGAGTATCATTCTTCTTAGCCCTGCTGCCAACGGACAGGTGGCTAAGTGGTGTCCCGGCCAGCTCTGCCTGCCTTCCTGCCTGCCTGCTGTCCATGTTCTGGCTGCATGTTTGCATGTCAACCAGGGCGCCTTTGCCGCATTTTTTGGTTACTCAAGTGGGTGGCTACCTGCCTGGCTGGCTGGTGACCAGGTAAGCGGGTAAGGGGCAGCAGGTTGAACGCTTGCCAAGTGCAATTTCAAGATTTAACTGATAGTGTTCGTTAGTCAGCGCCTGGCCAACTGCAGAGCATAGACACGGCCTGATAGTGGCAACAATGACGCTTCGAAGCCCTCAAATATTTTTATTTCAACTATTAAATGATCTTGGGGGATCAAAGCTTCCTTCAATCAACTGTTAGAATGATTAACTAATTTAAATAAATTTTTTTTCTCTTTTATTTCAGTTTATTTTTGCCACTGTGGTGAGTATTTCTATCCTCCTCTTAATTTAACCATCTGTTCTTGCCTTTAAATATTTCTCTGTTGTATAATTAATGCGATCTTGGCTCAGCTGTGATTTTTCTTAATTTTAAAAATTGATATTTAAATTTAAAAATATAATTTTAAAAATTCTGATCGGCTGACCGCCTGTGCCATGCAAGTCTCCCAACAGTGAACGGGGACGGGGGCCCCGCAGCCCAGTAAGTGGAATATTTCAAGTGTTTGGCTGGCTGACATCAATCTGGCCACAATGGTGGGTGATGGTAGGTGATCAGGGGGCAGCCAAGTCGCTGTGGCCGCATTGTTTGTCAGCCTAATGTCTGTGTGGGTGAAGCTGCCCGGTAACCTGGCTGGCTGGCTGGCTGCCTTCAAAAATACAATAAGATGAAGATGAAAGACACCCAAGTGCTGTGGTGGTGGTGTCTGGTGGGCAAATAGGTGAGATGATACTGGCTGGCTAGGATGCCCTGGATGCTTCGTCATTTTGGCAAACTCCCCCCTCTGTCTTGGCCAACTGACAACAACTGACTTGGCCTTTTCAAGTGATTTCCAGCCAAGCGGCTGCATTGCGGTTTCTTCTGCCACTTTTGCCTGCTGGCTGCTGGCTGCAGCTGGTTGGCCAACTTAAAATTCAATTTGTTTGGCTGTGATTTAGTGTAATTTAAGCGGCAGCACTGAGAGAGATATATGAACACTTGAGGGACACCGGGCCGGTGACTGCTGACGAGAGGCGAGAGACGAGAGACGACCTGACAGAGAGCAATTCCTTCCTGTCCCAGGCATGTGGGTGACAGTTCATTAGTATGCCAATGCCAAGCTTCCAAGCTGGCAAAATGGCAATGCCAAAGTGATTCTTAGTCTTCTTGCCAGCTCTGACTTGGCTCTGACTCTGACTCTGGCTCTGACTCTGACTCCGTCTATAGATTCAGATTCATCTACAG
>JAWNPV010000104.1:0-38724 GCA_035078785.1 Collessia kirishimana
AAGAGGGGACCGAGGAAGGGAAAGAGAGGGAAAGGAGACACAGGAGGGGAGGAGGGGCGCGTGGAGACAAAGCTGGAGGCTGGCGGATAGTAGAGCGAAGGATCGTCCTCGTCGAAGTCACTGATATTGCCGTTGCTAAGGTTGCTGTGGAGGCCATTGATTAGCCAGCCTGGGCCCAGCAGGGGCGGCAGGGAGGACGACTTCAGGGTCTCGTTGGGATAGAGTAGCCAGGGCGCAAAGGGCGCCGGGTAGACGTAGGTGGGCGTGTTAGCTGCCTTAGACGACGCAAGCGCTCCCGGCCTGGCAGCAGGATGCGTCGCGTGGGCTTGAGCCGCACCTTGGGCTTGGCCACTGGCCTGGTTGTAAGCGGATACCGTTGCATTGCCAGCCGCCTGATGGAGGATCTCGAGTTGATTATCTCGGATAAGCTGAAGCGGCCCGTCCGGCTCGAGTTGTACGGGAAATGGAGGTGGCACCACTGGATTTGCTGGCAGCTTGATCTGCCTGGGCGGTGCATCGTAGTCATCAATCGCTGGCCACAAACCCCCGCCCAGCTCATCGTTAGCTGGCTCGTTCAGTGATCCACCCTTGATCACCAGCAGATGATCCTCGGCCAGCCAAATGTCCTCCTCGTTCAACCCACCAAAGTTGCGTTCATTGTCCAACGGCACCTCGGGATTCCGCGCATAGCTAAGTATGCCCGGCCGCTTGGGCACCCGACGAAAGAGTTCCTTCTCGATCAGACCATACTTGCCGTCTCTTACCTGATCCGCCAAGGTTTTCTTGGCATCGCTATCGTCTTTCTTCTTGGCCGTGGCGGCGGCTACCTCTGACTCCTTGCCGGAGCCAGCACTCAGGCGCAAGATGCCATTGTCCCAGTTGTCAAAGTCGTCGGGTTCGTTGAGCAGGGCTTCGTCGTCATCATCATCGCTGACAGCATTGTGTTGGGGCCGATATGTGACCAAGGAGGGTCTGTAGCTGGGCTTGGCGGATGGCTTGGCCAGTCTATAGCTGCTGCTGGCCTTGCGTTTTCCACTGGTTGAAGACGCATCGGGTCTAGCAGCCGCTGTGGTGCTTGTTGGCATTGTGGGAGCTGCCGTGGGGGTTGAGAAAGAGAAACTGCTGGTGCTAGTGCTGATGCTCCTACTGCTGTTGGCACTGACTGCGGACACCTCATAGGTTGAATGGCCCTGTGCATTGTGTATGTGTCCGGCCACCAGCCGCTGGATCATGCGCGGCCTAAAGATTAGGAGAACAAGAGATTAAACAAGACTTTAGCCAGCCAAGATGGGCAGTTACTGGTACAGAGAAGGCTATTAACACTCGTGAATCAGTGGCGCCACCAAACACGGACAGACACCATAAACCAACCTATTCAGGGCCCAATAAGGCAACATCAGACGAAGAGAAAAACTCAGGGAATCGACTTGACAGTTCACTGTGCTTAAGGATGGGAGAGAAGCTTCATAGACTCAATCTGACTAAGTGAGACAGCTGTCCTATCCAGTATAGGAAGCTAAATCATCAAGGCTAAGCTTTATTCGCATTTGAATCGCTTACGGAAAACATTTTGGCATTCAACTGGAACTGGAAAAGGCGTCGATGCCGGCGCCCAACCACTGATCTTTGAATTAAACTCACGTTTTCGAAGCACCGCCGCGGGCCGTAGCACTTGGTGATGATGATGATGATGACGATGGCGATGGTGCTGCGATGAAGCTGCGACTGCTGGAGCCAAACGATGGTGCCGATGACAACATGTGATGCGATGACTGTGCATGGCGCCAACTGGTGTTGCTGTTGCTGCTGCTGTCGCCGCTGCTGTTGCTGGTGTTGCCACTGCCATATAGTTGACTGAATGTTGGTGTTGTTGTTGGCGTGTCGCGTGGCTGACGTGAAGCTCTGATGTTGCCACGGCTGCGTTGAGGTGCCGCTGTTGCTGTTGCACTTACAGCTGTGCTGTTGCTGTTGCTGCCGCTGCTGTTGCTACTGAGTTTCGTTGGCGGCGTGTAACGGCGACGCTGTGACCGTGATGTTGTAACTGGCAACGGTGTTGTTGTGCCGCCAGCGCCGCCACTACCACCTATGGGCATGGCCACAGTAGTAGGCAGACGTCGCTGTCTTGGAGCACGCAATGTGGGCGCCTGCGTACTGGTCGTCGATGTGGCGCCACGTCTAATGTGTTGGCTCTGTGCTGCTGCTGCTGTTGCTGTTGCTGGTGTTGTTGCCGCTGTCAGCAGGGCAGCCGCCGCCAGCAACACTATCACTATCAAGTGCAAGGTTAACGATGTCATCTGCAACGGAAAGGTCAAAGCAAACATCAAACTTTAATCAACCAGAAATAAACAAAAAATCCCCAGCAAAGCAAGACGCCAGCTCATGGCCTCCTTCCCTTGGATCAATTGATCATTATGCAATGGCAGCAGCCACGGCAACTAGTTGCTGCTGCTGGTGCATTGAAGCAGCAACAAGACAAACATTCACTAGCTACAGGCAGCCAGGCAGCCAGGCAGCTCCCCTCCTCATTACCTCTCCCCGTTTAACTGATGCCGATGCGCTCAAGTGCATTCAAAAATGTGGTTTTTGGCATCGAATGGCGCGTGCTGCCAGCTGCCTCTGGTTGCAGGCTTTTGTTGTTGTTGTTGTAGCTGTTGTTGTATTTTATTATTATTGATGCTGTTTAATGTTGGCTTAAACGCTTTGAATGTGGCATGTGGATCGATGGTGGTTAATTAGTGGGTCTCAGTCTGGCTAGTCTGGCTATCAATGCAGCAAAGCAGCAGACAAGCCAAGGCGAATTGAATCGCCGGGTTTGAGACACTTTTACCAGCTGATTGAGATCTTTCGTCTCTAAACAAATTAGTTGATCGATTCAACCTGTCATAGCAGGGCAGAATGAATTTATTTATTCATTTCCAAAGTCAACAATGCAAACAAAAATCTTTTGTTGAGCAACCGATCGATTGGGCTGCCTGCCTGTTGCCATTTATTTGTGTTTTATTTACGTTAGAAAACTGATCAGATTCGTAATTAATTATGATTTATTTGTAACCCGAACCACATTGGCCGGATGCCACATGGCACTTTCAAAATTGTTTCTTTATTTTTCTATTTTTTTTTCTTTTTTTTTTTCTGGGGTTTTTAACTTTGTTCCATTGGCCTCCGTTTACAGTGGAGCGTTGTAGTTTGCCTGTCACTTTTGCCGCCCCAAATCATTAGCCAAAAGCAAATTCAAAACCAAGAAAAAAAAAAAAAAAAACACAAAAAATCAAGGACAAGAGCTGAAGAAATCAAATAATAAATAACATTTTTACTTTTATCTGTCTGCCCTGCCTGACTGCCTGACTGCCTGTCTGCCTGCCTGCCGCCTTTTTGTTTATTACTTATACGCGCCGTGGCTAATTGGCCACCAAAAAACTCCAGGCGCAACAGGTTGAAGTCATTTTTTTCCCTCTAAATTTATTTATTTTATTTTATTTTATTTTAGTTGAGGTTTTTTGTTTTTTTTTGTGGAGCTCACGTTTTAAAGGCGCAGGCGCCAGTGTTGAATTTTGGGCGCAGTTTGACAAACCCAAAAAAATCAAACAACAAAACAGCAAGAATATTTTCTACAAGGCACCAAAGCTTAGATACCCTTGCAGACAGTGGCTTAAGCGAGCCTAGAGAGAAGGAGACGTGTGTGAGAGCTGCAATTCTGATTAAACTAAAGCAAATGAGAGCTGCCAGCTGCTCTTACCCAGCCAAGAAATGAATCCTTTAAAGCTCAGGGGAGTCTCCCCTTGGAAGGACCAATCGTAGGGTATAAGAAACTGTTGAACGCACCGCTTGGCTCAGTGCAGACACGATAACAATAAAATATAAAATTATGAAGTAAAAAAAAAAGAGGAAAAAAATGTGAAACAATCAAATGGAACGTGATTCGCAGTTAAAACTAAAAACTAAAACAGAAACTGGATTGGGCAGCAGTAAAGAATGTGAGTCGCTTGCCTGCTACCACTAGCGCCTGTCCAGTTTGCTCCAATTTTTCTGTTTTTTTTCCAGTTTTTTTATACATAGAATCAGCGACAAAATAGCAACAACAATGGCAGCCAAATTGTTGTTTGGCAATAAAAACAAAAGAGAAGAAAAAATAACAGAAAAAAAAATAAGAAAAATGAAAAAAAGTTCGCGTGCGCCGCTGCATACGCTGCCTGCCTAACGGTGCCTGTTGTAGTCAGTCGCCGTCACCAACGCCATCAGATTCGTCATAGTCCATGTTCCACCATCCACCATCCACCGTCCACCGTCCACGTTCCACGTTCCATGTTCCAGGCTAGGCTTGGCGTTCCAAACTTGCAGGCATTTTTCTGTGGAGCTTTTTGCATTTTGGCATGAAAGGCAACGTCGACGTTAACGGAGCAACGGACCAACGGCAACTGCAATGTTATTTTAGTTTTTTCTGCCTTTTTTTCTACATTTTGTTGTTGTTTTTTTTGGCTATTAGCAATAAATAATTCTCTGCTTTGTTGCTGCTGCTGCTGCTGCTGCGCCTGTTTGCCTCTTTGTTGCTTTACTTAAATTTAATTAGTTTATTTGAAAGCAGTTTCAGGCGATGGTGTCATAGATTAAATTGAACTCAATTCATTTTTTTCCCCCCTTATTATTCCCCCCTATTTTTTGTTTTCGTTGCTTTGTTTTGTTTTTATTATTTAATTGCTGTTTTTCTTGGGCATGAAATGGACTTTTAAAAACTGTTGGCCGACTTGCGTTGGAATTTATTGGATAATAGAAATTCTCAGCCAGTAAACTATGAATGTACGAGGGTCATTTAATAACTTTAATACTTGCCCTGTTCATCATCGTTTGGTTTCTTCGATAATCACAAAAATATTCAAGGAAAACTCTTGTCTATAAACCAATCACTTTGGATGGAAAATTTTCAACATTTTTCCCTTGAGAGCGAAATAGATTTGAACGCCGGAGAACTTCAGTTGGAACTGTAAAAGAAATTCCATTCAACTGCCAGAATTTATGCGAAAAAATCTAATTTAAATTCGAATAAAAATTCCCAGTCAATGAACGTTGTGCTCTGATTCTGTCTCATGGATACAATGAACTCGGTTTTCTATTTTTTTTGGCAGCGGGAAGCTGATGACAATGGAGTCTGCGTTTCTACAATTAATTATCGGGGTAATTATAATGGAAATATTATTTCAATATTTCATTGTGAAACGGTGGAAAGATTTGCACAATTCATATGCTAAATGGCAGCTGCCAGGGACAGCGATGGAGTTGGGCAACCCAATTGCCTAGTCACCTGGAAATGTGAGACGAAAACTATTTAAATATTTTACACTTGATCTGCTTTGTTTCCGTTTATTTCTCTAATGGATTTTTCTGCCTCTGGACAAAGACAACGACAGCTGGATACGCTCACAAGACTCACTGGGGAGAAAAATGAGTTTCATTTGAGATTTTCTCCATCAAATTGCTGGAAGAAACCATTGTACCCTGTCGAGGAGGGTAGTGTATACCTAAGTAAGTCACTTGGCTATCAATATGCCAACATCAACAGCCAACAGCAGCGGCCAGGCATCGCTCCGAGAGGCGTCTCTGTGGGGGCGATCCAGCTGAAATCTCGACCGCCGTTCACCGCTCCCCACTGACTGCTGCCCCCATCTGCAACGTTAAACATTTTTTTTTTGTTTTGCTCTCTTTAGGTTGGTGGGAGGCGGACGACGTCCAACTGTTGAGGTTGAGACATTGCGGTTTGGCTCAGGTTTTTTAGCCTTTTTTTTTTGTTTTTTTTTTGCCGCGTGCATTGCGCTGCGGCATGGCAAAGGGAGGTGAAGAGGTGAGTGGACTGGGGCTTTGCATACAATATTTGCCGCCAAAGAGGCCCAAAACGAATTTTCTGTTAAATATTTGTGCTGTTGTTGCTGTTTCTGTTGCTGTTGCTGTTGCTCTCTGGTCGCAACGGTCTGGAATTTTAAATAAATGCGATTTAGTTGTGCAACATTTTTATTTTTATTTTGCTTTACTTTTTCCCCTCTTGTTATTGTTGCTGTTACAGTTGTTGTTGTTGCCACTTGCTCTGCAAATTTATGGTAAATAATTAAGGAAAGAAACCAAAGAGAATTGTGCGATCAGCAATGTGGCCAGTCAGTCCATAGAGTTGCTAGGACCTGAGCAACTGGATTTTATGGATTCCTAGACTGAGAGGAACTCAAGGTCAAGGGCTGTCAATAAATCAATGAATTTATCTTCAACTTCTTAGCTTAAACCGCTGCGTTGCTCGCTGGCAGTCAGGATATCAAACGGCTGGTCCCTTAGGGATGAATAAACTGAGCTGTCAGCTACACTGCGCTGCCAACCTTTAGACAATAAGAATACAGAGTTACATTGCCTCCAAGTGGATGGTTTAAGTGTCCTACAATCCCCCAACAGCTGCATTCCCTAGGGTATAACAACATCTAGACAAATAATGATCGATGTAGGTGCCTGGGACTTTGCGTAACCTGTGTTTGGATTGTTGTAGATACTCATTGAATAGTTCACATGTGTGGAGTGTGCGTGTGTGAATCTATAAACAAACGGGCACGTAATTCCAGCGAAACGCCTTTGATTCTCTGTTCGATATTGGTCTGTCTGGTGTGAAAGCCAAAGTGTGTGTGTGTGTGTGTGTTGTGCGCTCCAAATATTTATGCCTGCCGCGTATCTGGGGCAGCAGCAATGAAACCATCAGCAGGTTGTAGGTGTAAACATAATGACGTTGGTTAAAGCAACACCAAGAGCCCCTTAAAAACAAATTACTGATCGATGACTGCAGTTGGTATTTTTTTTTCTTAATTATTACGATGAGAGCTAAAGGTTATTTGGGGCGCCAGCGGCAGGTTAGCGGAAGTGTTTGATCTCCCTGTGAGCTCAAGTTTGCCAGCTGCCAGCTGGACGTGGACAGGCAATTAAGCAAATTCCAAATCCATAAATTCATGAACAGCAACAAAAAACTTGTTAATTTGCCCGCATAATTTTTAAAAACTAGCGATTGACTTGCGCTTTCTTCTTGTTTCATTTATAATTTTATCGCACAGCAACATTTTATTTTTAGTCTTTCAATTTCGCAACGCTGTTTAAGCGGTTCAATTTAAAATTTTTTATTATTTTTAATTTATGGCTTTTCGTTGTCAATTATTTGAAAACAATTTGTTTTCTGCGCTACGCTGAAAGGCCAAGTTTTTGTTTAAATGTTAATGACTTTGGTATACAATTTTAGTCAGATTTTTGGTTTCTTTTTTCTCTCTTTTTATCTTAAATTAAGCCAAACTCGTTTCCTTTTTAATCAGGTAAACAAATCTTGTTTGTGTTTCACTTGAACTGGCAAAAACATTTAGATTTTGTTCGATTTGTTCATTCAATTCATTGAGACACTCAGTCGACATGGTTTTCTAAGTGTCGCTTTGCTTTAAACATATCTAGTTTTGACTACGCGTCGTATGCGTAATCTGGTTGGTGAGAGAAAAGAAATTACGTATACGCAGTGGTTATGCGGAACAGAGAATCCAAGTCACTGGGTTTCTGGCAACAATTCGAACGATAAAAGAGCAATAAAAATAAAAATAAAATAAAGCGAAAAAACCAATTTCCGCAATGGAAAATCAAACACACAAATTGTCAAGTGTTTAATGCGATACGAGCAATAAAAAAAAATCACTTGATTTGCATTTCAAGTCAAAGACAACCACAGCGCACAGCAAATGGCAACTTGTCCAAACAAGCTGAAGCTCAGACGATGGAGATGGAGCTGAAGTTGTAGATGGAGCTGAAGGGGAATCAAACGGGCTGTGTGTGTGTTTGTGTGTTGGAAAATGCTGTCAAGTGGCGGGAGCTGGGAATTGAAAGCTGGATACGCCGCTTGGCTGGTAGCTGGGCGTGGCGGTCTGTTTAGGCCAAACCGGCAACTTGACAGCCCAAAAACACAAAGACTAAAGCCCAAAACAACTTTATTATGCAAAGTGGAACCGATTTTGATGTGTTTTGGCCGAGACCACTTGGGGGAGTGTTGCCCGGGCAGAGGTCGTCGTAGTTAGGAACTACAATCATGGAGTTGCCCTAATGACAGAGTATTTAGCTGAGAGTTTTTAGAGCTACGTGCCATTAGGTTATGTATTTTAGTGGCCAATTATACCATTCACCAGAGGCTGACATAGCGATCGCATGGGAAACTTTGCCAGCCCGAGAGGGACAGTCTACAGAGCCCACTAGCCGCTCCTTTTGATCAGATGGAACTACTAGATCATATAGCTGTCGCCTAGCCTCTTATCACTGTACAAATGGCATTAAAAGTGCGCCATTTAACCTAAGATCAGTTGAGTTGAGAAAGGGCTTTGGAGAACGGCAGCCCAGCGGTGGTATCCACTATGGTTGAGCTCGCACCCGCACCCACCAACCATAACAAGAGTCCCATGGCAGGCAGAACGAATCGATTGAGTTTCGCACGCGGCGATCACTTTAATCGATTTATGTTTCGGTTTTTTCTTTGTCTGGAATTGGACTGTGTGACTTGGTCGAGCAGACAGACACTGAGACAGCGAGTGCTGTAGGAAGATAAAGGCTTGAGTTGTCATTAAGCAGTTGATGAGAAAAATTGAAAGCAACAAGTATGCCGTAAGCATCATAGATACACTGAAAAAAAACCACAGCAACCTTATGTAAATTATCTGAGCTCTTGCACTTGACTAATTCTCTTGCCACTCTGGTGTTGGTTTTACTTAATATTAAATTTGCTTTGTTTAATAAATTAATTTGGTTTCTTTTAGTGTAGAAATTTATTTAAAAAAATCTTAAAAAATTGGGAAAAATCAACACACTTAACACCATAAGTGTCTATGGTCCAACCAGGCCTGGACAGGTCTCTGGTCGCTCTGCTCTGTTGGTCTGTTGGTCTGCTGGTCTGCTGGTCTGCGTCTCTGGCTGTGATCTGGGGTCTCTTGATTGACACCTTTTAACTACTGCGGCGCAATTGAAGCTGTCGCTTGTAGTGCGACTCTTGTGTTAGGTTATTCACGTCTCTGGCGTAGAGATGCGAATGGTAAATCGGGCAACTGACAGCAGCAATAAACAGATGGACCACATGGTGGACCCGATCACACCCCTTTAGATGATCCTCAGACAGTAAAATCAAATTAAATTGAAATGGGAAATTTGCTCTGATAAATCTATAATTTATAATTAATGGCGGCCAAGCCCAGGGCGAGCTTATGCAAGCCAGAGAGATGGATATGGCCAGAGGCCACGCCTAGAGCTCGTCATGGTTCATGTGCCGCCTGCTGTGTCTGATGGCTGGATGGCGGGTAGAATATCGTTGATATGACCTGCATGTCTGTCTCTCTCTCGCTCTATGGGGACCGTTTAGTTAGCATAATGGGCGCTCTAATTGTCACTGACAGCCAACCCAAGAATGTGAACTGGGAACTGGTCCATGTCGTGGGTTATTGTTTGTGTCATGCTGTGTGTGCCGTTGTGTGTGTGCAGCGTTGTCAACACATTTGTGGCCCCCAGCGATTGACACATATTAAATATGCAACTCCAATTACAGAGCTGCGACGCCCCCCACTGCAGTGGCCGAATGCGGCGGCGGCAACGGCAACGCAACAATGCAACAACGCAACATGATCAACATTGATCAGCTAATTAACGGTTTAAGGCCTTAGACTAGACATTGTCTTAAATACTTATTAGCAGGCAGCAGGCAGCAGGCAGCAGTTAGCAGGCAGCAGTAAACAGCCAGGTAGCTTGGTTGCTTGGTTGGTTGCTTGTTTGGTAGGTAGACGGACCGTTAAATGCGGTTCCATAACAATAAATTATACTTTTCTTCGATAAGATCGAAGCAGGAAATTGTAAGGCATATGAATCTGGGTTGGGCATCTGGACAACTGTCAACATGCATATGCATATGCATATGGATATGGATATCGATATGGATAGCGATGTGAATATGGACATGGGTATGATGGTTATGGTCACATATTAATATCTATTAAAGCGCGCCCAGCAGGGAAATATGCAAATGCCGATTTAACTAATCCATCTTGCATAGGAACTGTCGGGGCTGCGTAAAAATTTAAAGCAGGCTGTGTTCTTCCACTTCAGCTCACCACTTAAGAGAAAGCTGCATTAACCAACACTGAAGAAGCCACAGCTCTTACTGAATTGCTTACAAGAACCGCTTTTTCCCAAGTGTAGTTGGAGGTGTCAGGGGGCTGATACTCACCTTTGGGTCCTAAGATATCACAGAATGGTTAAAGCGCAACAATGTTGCTGGGTTGCTCTGCTGTTGTTCAGGTTCTTCTTGCTGGTTGCTTGGCTGTTGAAATATTGTTGTTGTGGCTGTGAACAGGTTAACTAAACTTCTGTCTACTTTTCTTGGTTTTTTTTTTCTTAGTTTTTCGTTTTATGTTTTTAAAATGTTTATTTTTCTGTGTCTTATTTTTGTCACTCTGTCTGCGTTAATTATTCTTTAGAAAATGTGTAAATTCACTTTGTTGGCTTTGTTCTTGCTGTTGGACTGTTGATGTTGCTGATGATGATGCTGCTGTTGGTGTTGCATCTTGTGGCAATGACAACATGACGCAGCAACTGCGTGCTGAACGCGTTTCCACAGAGGAACTGTAAAGAGAAAATTAGAAAACCGATATCAGATAACAGAGGAGGCCAAATAGAATTTAATTTTTCATTAGGAAAATTTATGGCCTTTGGAAAAAGGTTTACATGGGCAGCAGGCAGATTGAATTTGGTTTAGTTGGAGACCCTGAAGGGGACTCCACACTCCACACTCAGTCAGTCTCATTGCGATGTTGCCGTTTGTAATTAAGTTACACGAACGCTGCCTCTGGGACCGGCCAAGTACAGGTCTCTTGGCATTTGTCATTGAAATGGCATAATAACAATAAAAAATATAATAAAAAAATACAGCAACGAGAGCAACATTAATACATGCACTTAGTCTGGCAAGTAAATTGCTTAAAATGTGTAATTTGAATCTTAATTAGCCGCTAATTAAGCGATTTATAAACGGCAGCGGGCAGCTGGCTCCGAAGGCTGAACCGCAACTAACGAGGCAGCATTCGGTTGGTTCTATAGACAGAGAGACATCCGTCTACCACTCTGTGATATGCTGCTTAGCCCTCTTGGATGCCGATTTGGTTTGCTGACTGCCACTGTCAATGCAGGCGAAAGGCGGAAATTGTTTCAACTTTAATTTTCATTTACAATTTTCAATTTTAATTTTGCAGTTGCAGTTCGAAGCCAAGTGGACAGCAAGCGGGAACAGTTGAAATTGTTTTTCGGACAACTGAAGAGAATGTCACAATGTCTTGTAGTCTAATGTCCCATGCCTCCTTCCTCTCTTCCTGTCTCTCCTTTCTCTTTACCCCTCTCTCTTTCTCGCTGTGTCTCCTCACGTATGAAGATGTGCAAACCCACTGACGATCAGTGAGTTAATTGCTTGCAACACAACGAATCTTTCTAGCTTCGTTTTGTTTGTTTTTTTCTCTCCTTGTTTTTACCACCTTTTGTGGTAGAGTATTGTGCACTTGTCAATGAATTTTATTAGCCAGTGTTGGTTAACTACGGGGGAACCATCGGTTTATGCTACACTAATGCCTAGTGGCAGGCTTAAGCATCTACAATGCTTTGCTTCACCTACCTGCCTAGAAGTAATTTTATTTTCTTTAATTATTTTAAGTAAAATCCCCACATAAGAGTATTTACTCTTCGTCTAAGTATAGATACTTTTTCTCGTGTTTTTATTATGATTTTGATTTTCTTTTCTCTGCTGAGTACATCAAAATTACATTAACCGCAATTGCTGGCAGCTCTCAGACAGGCGTTAAGTGAACTACTTACATGTGTAGGTTTTCGTTTCCCTCTCTCTCTCTCTCTCTCTGTATGTGTGACCCATATCCAGAGTTGGCTTTAAACCACACGTACGTCTGTCTGTTTGTCTATCTGTCTGTCTACCTGCCTGTCTGGCTGCCTGGCTGCCTGCCTGGCTAATGTGTTAATTAGTTGAAAATAAAATTGTTGGTCAACAGTTTTCAGTTTGGCTTTGGCCAACTTATTTGCCAAGTGCTGTTGGCTTAAATCATTTTCAAATGCCTGCAGAAGTGTGTAAATCTTTATGGATCCAATCTGGGTTAACAAATTGAACCCTAAAACACACAAAGATTTCAATACATCAAAGCTGAAAAGTAAATATTAAATTGGAGGGGGCAGCAGACTGTTAACCTCTGCGGTTGCTTCAATCACAGCGACACGCTGGCAAGCAAATGAGCAGAAGTAAATGGGCGAAGCAGCAGTGAAGAATTTCAACTTGGTTAACCATTCAATTCCATTAAAAATAAAGCCAGTAAAATGGCCTTAAAGCTTTGGCAAATCCCCGCCTTTCTGTCGCTGTCAGCCCTTTGCATTTATCATTCAACTTAAACTTTATTTTTGCCACCCAAAGCTGGCTGCTCACTTTCCACTTCCCTGTACATTGCCCTTGAAAATGTTGCATAAAATTCGCCAAAAAAATGCACAAAAAATCCACACAAAGAAACGAGATTAAAATACAAATAGCAAACAACAAATAACAGACCAACAAGAGCAACAACAACGAGAGCGAATCGAGAGCATAAATAAATGGCTACAAAAAGCTGAACAAATTTGCTGTCGAATCATGTCGAGCATCCAATTCGAATTGGAGTTCAAATGCAAGTCTTGAGCCGTCTAATGTCTTCCGTTGGCTCCGCTTCGCATCGCTCTTGGACAACTCTATTATGCATGGCGGCAGCCGTTGGGGCACGGGACACTGCGGGGCAACGGCAATATCAAAAGCGTCTAAAGACATTAAATGAATGTGCAGTTGGTGGCTGCTGGCTGGTGGATGGTGGCTGGTGGATGGTGGCTGCTGGCTGGAGGATGGTGGATGGTGGATGGAGACGGCAAACAGCCACCGCCAACGGTGATTAAACAATAAAACAACAATTATTGAAAGACAGACGCAAAGCGCCAACGCTCAGCTCAATGGACGATGGAGACCGGGAGGCAAATGGCAGATGCGATAGATGTTAGTGGCGGTCCCGGCTCAGTCGTCTCGGTCGTCTCGTTCGTCGTCGTCTTGGTCTTAATGAATGAATCGACAACGGGTGCAACAAATGAGCTGCCTTTGATGGCAGCTACAGAGTGTCAGAGTTGGCAAGACGTTGCAGTTTTCGCTTCTTTTTTTTTTTAGTTATTTTTTTTGGAGTCAAGCGTGAGACTGTGCGAACGGAACTCGTAAATCAAGCGGTTGTTGTTGCTGCTTTTGCTGCTGATGTTGTCGATGATGCTGTTGCCGTTGCCGATCGTCTGTCGCCGTTGAATATATCATGATCATCATCAACACCTATCAGCGTTAAAAACGTTCGATAAGCGTCAAAATGTTTCGCTTCTTGGCTTCGATTGATTAATCGATTCGCTGCATTAATTGGGCGCAGGTTGCAGGAAAAAAAAAAACTTCAATTGAAAATTCAGATCGTGCCACACGCATCTGTTGATAAGTTGCAACACACACACACTCGCACACACAGCAGCAGCAGCAGCAGCAGCAGCAGAAAACTTAGGGAAATTGCAAAACATTTTTTTTTTTTTTTTTGGTCAAGTCTGTCTGTTTCGTTCGTATTCAACTGATATCCGGTTGGATGGGGATGGATGGAGTCGGAGTCTCGGCGTCTCGGCGTCTCAGCGTCTCGGAGTTGTTCAACAACTTATTAAATCATTTTTCGTGCCTGGCATACAAATATGTGGCACGCAAAAGAAAATGATACGGCCAAGCGGGGCAGTTAAAAAATGGCAAACGAAAAGCATAAATTATGCCAAGGAAATGAACAGCGAGATAACGAGACTTTTGCATAAATATCTGGCTGCATAAATATGAAATGCAATCTGCGTTGACTATCCGCACCTGTGCTGTGCACCGGGTCGGCTGACTGGTTCTTGGCGGCCACAATTTGGCCAGAAATATGAAAGAATCTGTGTGTGTGGCTGCCTGTGTGTGTGTGTGCTTGGTGCCCTGGTGTCTCCACTTGACCTGCCTGTTGAATTGATTTATTTGCACCACCACACACTGCTGGTTGAGAGTCATTTCTCCTGGCACTTTTACCTATGTGAAGCACACGCCCTTCTCAGAGGCGTCCATTGTTGACAGCTGGCTAGAAAGTTAACATTTTGTTTGGCAACCTTCAGCAGCAACCTCGCAGCTCAGTGCAGTTTTCCTTTGCCATTGTAAGAGGTCTCCCAGGCCCCCGGACCAGCTGCCGTTGTCGTTGTTGTTGTTGTCGTTTCCGTTTTGCGGTTTTGGTCTCTTTAATTTTTCCACCTTTTTCTTCTCTCTCTCTCTCTGCGCTTTTTATTTTCTGTTGTTGACTTTTGCACTCCACCGGCACTTTTGCCACTTCACACGCGAAACTTTAACTACTGTGGCAACAAGAGCAGCAGCAGCAGCAGCAGCAGCGTTAGTGGCAGCAACAGCAGCGTCAGTGGCAGCCACAGCCTACTTATTATAATCATATGAATCGTGTCGTTTGAATTGCTCTATGTTTTATGCTTCATTAACAGCACGTTGGGTGTTGACTTGACAATGTAAAGCAGGGAAGGCATAAGGCGGCCTTAATAAGGCCAAATATGTTTACAAGAAGGGAAAGCTCTTTGTGGTTGCAGTTGTTGGCAGATATAATTTCAGTTGGCAATCGGTTGCCTAAATATAATAAATTATTTTTAGAATTAAAATCTAAAAAGATTTGCATTCAATGAGCTGAAAATCAAAGCGACCTGATTGCATTGCCTGTGTAAAACAGAAGACTTAGGAAACGAACTTCCAACCTTTGGGTCTTTGATGAATTTTTTTGTTATATTTTCCTGTTGCTTGAGTAGATAAATTTATATTTCTTTGGCTGTCGATGGCTTTGTCAAATGACTGTTGTTGTTGTTGTAATCGCAGATCACACGCATGCGCAACAGCCCAGCAACAGCAACGCCCTGAGCAATTTGAAATGCATATTTTATTGTAGCTGTTGCTGTTGCCGTTGCCGTTGCTGTTGCCTTCTTCAAATGCAAAATATTTTGCCAAATTGGGCAACTCCCAAGTGGCCAAATGCTTGTATCTTAATCTGAATTTCAAACTAAATAACTGCAGCTCTAAACAGTGGGGGCCGCTTCTACTATTCCATCTGTCGTTTGTCTATTTTGAATTGCCCGATGGAAAATACATGCGTTTGCCTGTCTCTCTAACTCTCTGACTGTCTATCTATCTATCTATCTGTCTGTCTGTCTGTCTATCTGGCTGTGTGTGTGTGTGTGTGTGTTTGGCTTATAATTAAATCGGCTTAATTGCACTCTAGACATGCATTCAATGCAATAAAATGTGGCAATTGTGAGAACTCGCCAACGGAATTCGGTAGACGGTAGACGGAATTTATAAATTCGTCAGAGCGACGATGAATTACGAAAATTTATATAGTAAATTGCCGGCCATTTGTTCAGCTGCAGGTTGTGCTTTGTTTTTTATCTTGTTTTTCTGAATGAATTATGCGTTCAATGCGATTGAGACAAATTGTTGGGGCATTTCGTTCAAGCGAAGGTTAACACAGCCAACTTAATCAATTGACCGTTATTATTACATTCAAATTCATTTGGATTTAACAAGGAATTCACTTGCCACTGTCCATGTGGTTGAAATCTCTTGGAAAATCTCCTAAGACAGGAGCTGAAATCTCTTTAATATTTTTTATTCAGGAGGAAGCTGGCATAATTGATCTGATGTCTGCGGAGCAGCTTTCAATTTAGGCAGGGAAAATGAAATTGAAATTGAGAAAAAAAAAGAAAAGAAAAGAAAAGAAAAAGGCAAAACACGTTAACGAAGCTGTTGAATGGCCACAGCTTCATGCCTTGATGACTGCCCCGATCAAGACGGTAATGTTTGCTGCTGATGACGATGATGATGCGCGTGCCATTGCGCCATTTAGCGTTTAGGATGCCAAAAAAAAAAACCCAAAAAAAAAAACCCCATTTCTGTGCAAATTTGTTGACGCTTCCGGCCATAGTTGAAGCTGAAGCCGAAGCTGGTCAGGCTGGCTGCCCACCTGACAGGCAGCAGTTGCTACTGTTGCTGCACGGCTGCCACTGTGGCTACTCTAACTTCAGTTGGCCACCAAGTCCAGAGGCTATGCCAAGTTGGTCTCAGTTAACACACAACAGCTAATCAATATGGTTTTTGTCAGACCAATTGACCGATTTTCTAGCCACGAGAGCAGCAACTCAGAAGCCACAGACAGAGGCTGCCCCAATTAGGGGCAATAAAAAGATTAAAAAATAAATAAATAAATATTTGTTTCGCAATAAACAGCAATAAAAATAGTTTAAGCGATTGTTGGCCAATAAACGAATGGAAACTCAAGGAACTTTGAAGCTATTTAGCTTTTAGGGGAGCCAAAAAAACACTGATCTCGGTAGGCTGAAGGGTATCAACGATTTCGGCTGTCTGATTGACTTGATATTGACTTTCCTTTCGCTGCTGGTGCCGTTGCTGCTGCTGCTGCTGTTGGGCATTTGTCTATTTGTTTTCTTGAAGACATTCACTTTGCCTTGTGTCTCTTGTTCAATGCCAAAGAAATAAACAAAAGAAAAAAATTGGAGGAACAACAACAACAGCAGCAACAACAAGAAAAAAATGCGTCATAATTTCCGCGCCACATTTCACGACTTTGAATTTCGAATGCAAATGCAACTGCAACAGCCAGTGGCAGCCAGATTTTCCTTTTTTCTTTGTGTTTTTTTCGCTTTTTATTATTTTCATAGTGATTTACCGTTTGATTTGAATGCAAACGGTGTTTTGGTGAAAGATGACGCTGGCATTTTACAACGCTTTATATCGCTTAATATCTACACACATGTGTGTGCGTGTGCGTGTGTGTGTGCTGTCCATGGTCACAGACATAATTACAACCATGGAGCAGTGCTGGGCAGTTGCAGGGCAGTTTTGGACAGTTGCAGGCCACGGCACGGCAGGGCAGGGCAAACTCAATTGATTTGCTTGCCAGCATTTTGGCCAAATAACAACAAAACAAAGAAACTCAACGGGCAGTTGCAGCTGCAGTCGGTGGCCCCGTGTCCAGTCTGGCGGTTAGCGTCAGTCTCTGCACAATTAAAACTGCCCGGAAGCCGTGCCCAAAAGATCACTTCACTTCACTTTACCTCGAGGCAGTCGAACTCACCTTACCGCACCGTAGCTCACTGCAGCTCAATTGAGCTTGGCAACCCTCACCGCTCACCAGTGTTAATGAACGCTCTTTGCTGTTTCACAGTTAGAACCAATAGACAGGCCAAGCACTAGCGGCAACCGTTAATTATCGTTCATAAATATTAGCTGCCAAAAGTGCAATAAAACCAGCGGCTCTAACAGTACAGACAATTGACAACTAAACAACTAAACAACTGAGCAGTTAAGCAGTTGAGCAGTTGAGGCAAGTAAGGCAGCCATCGCCAGTAACTTAGCTAGCTGTGTGCTAGTCTTTTGGGTGAGGTTGGCACAGACTACTGTTGTCCATGTTCGTTTGGGTTTTGGCGTATTTTAAGCCAAGTTATTGGCCATTGATGCCTGGGCGCAGCCATGCACGCACACATATGCAAAGCAAGTTCCCAACACGCACCAAACTGTGCGACAAAATTGATTTGTTTCTACCAATGAACCCACCTATGCTGTCTAGGTAATCACTGTGAGGCAAATTATATAGCCAGTCTGGTTGGATATCGGCTTGGATATATAATTTGGTCTGTTCTTGTTCTCACTTTCGAATGGCATTCGCGGAAGTCAATGCTGGCCATGTGGTTAGCGTTTGCAGTGTGACTTCCGTTGACTTTGCCAGGCTGATTGGTTTATATATATTTATATATCGATATCAGATATATTTTTCCCTGTTTCTCTGTTCTTTTTCCTTTAAATTGACGTTTTTAAATTTAGTTTCTATAAATATTTAATCCGTGAATTATTTTTTTTCTTTGAAAGATTTGACAGCTGACTGATGCTTTTTAATCCTTTGAATTGGTAACTCAAATTATCAGTGTAAATATATTGTCAGCCAGCGGGGGATATTTTTCCCCAATTTTCTATTTTATTTATTTAATTTCTGCATCATTTAATTTATTAATTATCAACGTTTTAATAAAGATTTATTTTTTTTGAACAAGCTATCTCTGCGCTGGGCAGTTGTCGCCTTGGCAGGCAAGAATATTTGTTAGGCAACACTACGCTCTGTATCAGTGTTGGTTTACCAATCAACCTTAATAAGTTGTCATTTAGACTTGCAAGATTTAGGCAAATGTCGGGCGATAATGTTTATATAGCGGCGATACTGAGTGCAGCTTGAAGATTTAGAACAGCTTATGGCAGGTTGGAGTATCGAAATTGTTCAACCAGTTGGGGGCTTGAGGGGTTTCGTTTTTTGGCCACATTATCTCGAATTGAGTTCTTTTAATATACGACGAGACTACGAAACTGGTTGGTCGGTAATTAAACAGTTATCGGCAAGTAATATTTAGTTTGTGGCCGGCAATTAGAACTCTTAGCTTGACAGTTCAAAGATCTTGGGTTTGGCCATTTCGTAATAATTTTAATAACCATTTTTCACGCTCAAGAACACGCCAGATCGGTCCGCTAGAACCGATCGATATGGACAGTCTGTCAATATCGGTTGAAACACATGTTTAGCAACGTACGATCCGGCCGTACAGTTTGCATGCGGATAGATGGAAAATTGAAATTGAATTTAATTAGAGTTGATTATTATGACAAAAATGATTAATTAAAGCCAATTTGAGAGACGCCCACTGTGCGACTGTGGGCTGTGGGCTGTGGGCAGCGGTCATGAGAGGCCTACATGGCTAACATGGCTAACACGGCTAACACGGCTAACATGCTCCTCGCATAAACCGCTCTGTCTGTCTCTGTCTGGCTTCTGGCCAAGTGTCGTTGCTAATGATTATTAAAGCTGGCGACATGTCGGCCTCTGCTAAATTGTCGCTAATGCCAGAGCCATAACTCAATGCAAGCGCCTCATAAACAAACAGCTCTGTTAACAGCAGCCAGTGCAACGACTCTGGCTGTGGCGGCTAACATACCAAGCTGCGTTGCTCAGTGTTGGCTAAAAAGGATTGGAGAGCGAGCGACATGGCGATTAGCCACACTGCTTCGGACAGAGGCGTGTTGTGGGCTGGGTTAGGTACAGTCTGCTGCTATCAGTGGCAAGTGTTGAAGTCATTAATCTGCATAATGATCATGTCGGCTTCCACCACCACCTGCCTGCATCGCTCGCTATCCCCACCGCCCCTCAGAGTGAACTCCAACAAGTGCGTGTTTCAGTGTGTTTCAGTGTGTCAATGTGGGTTCTACAACAGCATTTTGTACAATTTTATGGTCTGTCATTTGGCTTTATTTATGCTGTTTAAGTTATAGTTTTCCTTTCACATTATGCGGCACAAAATCGTTTCTCGATTAAACTAAAATTGCGTCTTAATGTGAGAATTCAACTGCCACCAGAGTCTTGGCCATTTGGCCAGCCAGATTTAATCATTCTTGAGTTCCTTCAACAGGCTACAGCTTCCTCTTGGCCAAAATGACTTGCATCTCTCTCTGTGGATTGCATCATTGAATGTCCATCAGTCGATCAATCGGTCACTCAATCAATAATCAACACTTGCAAACGCAACAGGCTGCTTGACTGCTTGACTGCCTGGCTGCCCCCCCTTTGGGCGTCTCAAATTAGCAAAACGATTTTCATTGTCAATTGCAAAGCCTCCATTTATCGCATTTAATTTTAATTATAATTTGTCTGTCTCTGCACTACAATTAAACTGCTGCCTCTCCCCTCTCTCGAGCTGTCTGCATAGCTCTGTCTGTAATGATTGCGCTGTAAAACACTTTAAAATGCCATAAAGAGATGCCTGAGACGGACGGCCACAGAGCAAAGTGTTTGCTACTTTTGGTTATGGAACCACCACTGGCAGCCACCGGTCTAAATGTGGCCAAGAAGTGTGTTGGACTTACACTGCAAGAAATTGCCATTGATAATACATTTAGCGACATGACTATCAACTCGTTGACAGACATTCTGTGGTCAAAGTTACTTCCTCTTGGCAAACTTCTTCAAGGAAACCAACGATTTTCCAATGACAACAATTCGGTTAAATATTTTTCCAAGTGTTTATAGAAAAAATAGGAAAAAAAACTCGGAAAATGTATAACGAATTGCTTGGCAAATACTTGGCCAATTGCTTGGAAATTCTTGAAATATTTTTAAATACAATAAATTCGATGAACAAATGGAAGGCAGCGCTGATTGAGGGCTTCGACTGTGATATGTGCGGTCGTCACAGGATGTGATCAATGCTACACATACTGCAGTGACCAACAGGCGGTCATTGAATCGTAAATAAATATGCCGAAGCAATTAATTTTTACGGTCGAAGTTTGTCTAGAATTTTGTTTGCTTGCCCGACTCGAAGGCAATTGATGGCGATTGCACAGGAAGCACGTAAATTGAAACGCAGACGGAAAAAATAAAACAAAACGGCAACGGCAACAGCAACCCACCAGCGGCTGTGTAGACAAATGTAAAAAACAGAAAAAAAAACAGAAAAAAACAAAAAAACGGAAAAACTAAAGCCAAAATAGTCATTCAGAGTCTGCAATTGCCGGGTTGCACAATACCGAGAACAAGTTGCTGCCTTTGTGCGCCGTAGAATCGATTCTGTGGCTCAGTTTATGACAACTCTATTGTGGCACATGGACTGTGGCAATCTTATCGAACAGAGCGATCAATCGTTTGGGGGCGCGGACCACCCCATTGGACCGCGGAGAGTGTTTTCTGTCACATGTGTCCAAGCCGATTGGCATCGCCAATGGCTACCGACTGGCAGCTGCTGGCACGACTCGGATGATGGATTTGCAGATTGAATGATTGCCGCGGTTGACTTTATTACTGACAGTCGACATATGAATTAGTCTCTCCACTGTCCACCAATTGGCAAATGCGATTTTCAAATGCTGATTTTCAATCATATTTCGCTGGCTGGACACAGCCCATAAGCATAAGCAATTTCCTCATTTGTGGCAGCCAGCAGGGAGACCTAAATTAAATTTTGTTAACATAATTGAAATCTTAAATTGAAATGAGAATTGTCAGAGCAGCGCCACAACGAACCATTGGATACTCTATGGAGCTGCCCAGAGCAGATTTCTTTGTTGTTTAAATATCAACAGCTCAGTAGCGTTGTCCTATAGGCCTTCCTCTAGGGTAGGGTAGCTTACATGGTGGCCACGCCCTGCTCGAGTCTTACAAATAACAAGAAAGGAAACAACAACGATGAAAATGTTCAGATAAATTCCAATAAAAATGCACAAAATATCTCAGTAAGTAGAGGAGCTGCTAGGAGGTATCCGAGCGGTTGCTGGAAGGTGGCCAGGGGGTTGCTGGTAGGTTGGTAGTAGGAGGCAGTTAATATGAACACAAGTACCAAGCAGCATGTGTTGCAACAACAAAAACGTTGGGTAACTCGAAAGCCAAGAGCCGCAAGGATTTTGCAATGTCTAATTTAAGGTAAAAATGTAAACAAGTTAAACAGAAAGGAAAATCAATAATTAAAGGAAATTTCAATAGCCAATTGATGGATTTTTCAACACTGTAGAATGCATTACCCTCACCCGCATCTCATTGCCAGCTGCTTTGGCTCCAGAACTATGAGGATTCCGTCTCTGACCCATGAAATCAATGCATTTAAAGGCCATTTTAGCTGATAAAATGAAGTTTTTAACTTTCATAGGTGGAGGCTGTTCCGTTCTGATTATTTTACCGTTTAAATTTGATCTACTAATTTTGATATTTTGATTTCCGCTTTGCCCCCCCATCGGTTCTGTTTTGATTGGGCGCCGACAACGCGGGGCGCATTTGTCGCGGTCTGCAGTGAATTCCATGTTCAACCTTGGATGCGTGCGGTGTGTGTGTGTGTGTGTGTGTGTGTGTGTGTGGAACCCGTTATGGCCAACATATGTGCAAAGGCGAAGGCATTATCTCTGGCCAGACTTCAGTTGGTTTGGCTGATTTTCCTCGATATGCCTACGGGCCGCTGCCATAATTGACTTTTAATTGATACAGAAAACACAACGACAGTTGAAGCATTGAAAATTAAAAACCAAAAAGTCGGTTTGAACAGAAAAACCGAAAGTTTTACATGCAAATTCTACACCAAAGGGGGAAGTGATTAAGTTTTTTCTTGTGTTTTTCCTCTTGCAGAGGGGCTTGGCCCGCTGAGTCTGGGCCTCTGTGTGTGTGGATATATCATATCGTATTACTGGCGGCCTTAACAACACAATTAAGACCCGTTTGGTGAGCAAAAAAATATAAATTTAAACGCCCCATCGACAGCCTCACTAAACCGCACTAAACCGAAAGTGGCCAATTGAATTGGCCTAATGAGTGCAACGAATTTGACAGCAAACTCTACGCATATGCATGGCTGATTGTACATGTGTGTGTGTGTGTGTGTGTGTGTGTGTGTGTGAACACTACTGTTCAGCTGGTCAAGGCAGTGAAATATCATAGGACCAAGTCAAAGGCTTTATCTCCTTGATCTGCCCGCTTCCAATGGCAGCTGAGCAGCTGAGCAGCTTTTCCACATCACAGAATGGAAAATGAATTTAAATCGCCACTTTAACTCTATTGAGTTGTAATTATTCAACTGGCTGGCGCTGTAAGGCAATTTATCAATATATAATGGGGAGTTGCAAGCACACAGAGCCCCCCTGCCACCTCGGAGCCAAGTCAATAGCCAAACGATTGTCGATTAACGATTAAAGTTATGTGAAAGGGCCCCGTTGCAGTTGTCAACGGCTAAAGCAACAAAGATTTAAATATTTGTGCTACGACAACAAGTCATTGAGTCACGCCTAAGACTATGGAAAATATGCATAAATCTGCTCGAATAGCTGCAGCCACCATTAACAACTTATAGATGCTCTAGCACCTCCACTCACAGAAACAAGCGAAAAGGAAAAGCCAACATTGACACAGACAGTTTAGAGTCAGAATTGTTCTTCTCTAGGTGAAGGAAATATCGTGGCAACCCGCTTGAGTAGCTAATATGCCCAGCTCTCGTGTGTAGGGTAGACTGTGTAATGCGACTATAATAGTTGCAATTCATCAACTGGCAGTGAACATAAATTCATAAAGCTATAAACCTATCGTCAGACCTAATGGAGTCGTTTACTCGTCGAAGCGCTTAGCTTAGCCACAGCAGCTTGGCGAGGCTCTGCCCTCTGCTCGCCCCCTGCCCTCCGCTGCTGCTGCTGCTGCTGTTGCACACCTTTGGAGCCCTCATATTTGGCCATTTGACTTGGCCACTCCCTTTAGCATATTTTCATATTCGATAGCAAAACAAAAACAAAAAAAAAAAAAACTGGAAGAAAAAATTACACATAATGCTAAAGTTCGTTTCTTAAGTCTTTCGCTTTTTTAATATGCGGAGTTCAGAAATGTGGGCAACACAAATTACTAAATTTTTCCCCTTATTTTTTTCTTGTGGTTGGTTTTTTGGGCAGCGGGGCAATTCGTCGAACAGCGACAACGACAGCGACAACGACAACTGTGGTGGCCACATTCACCATAAATTTCAAAGAGCCGGAGGATAATTTGTTTCTGTAATTTTTGTCGTGTGTTTGGAATATTTTTCTCCTTCGTTTTTTGTTTTTGTTGTTTTTCTATTGCCTTGCAGGTCCCATTGCAATGACTTTAATTGAACACTAAGTTGCCAGCCAGTTGGTCTAATTTTGAACAGCAAAAACAGAAACAGAAAATAGAAATGCAAATGCATTGCAATTATTTCCTTAGCCAGGCTGAGATACCATATAGTCGACAACTATGGGAATGTGAATGTGAACTGTGAGCTGTAAGCTTTGCAGAATGCGGCAGAGAAAGCCCCCCATGACAATAGCCACCTGGCTATTTAAATTGTCTAAAAAAAAAAAAAATACAGAAAACACATAGGGAGAGAGAAAGAGAGAGAAGCAAATAGTTTGTACTATAAAACTACAACTAAATCGGTGCCAAGGTTGCCTTTTGAGACACACAAAGTTCGAAGCCATAATTAGATCAAAAAATCATAATTTTCCTTTGTCGTTTTCATTATTATTATGGCTGCTGCTGCTGTCGCTGCTGCTGCTGTTTGCTGTTGCTGTTGCTGTAGGGCAGCAAAGCGCCTACAAATTTCGAGCAATAAAAATACAAAATACAAAAAACAAAAAAATATATAACAACAGCGGCAACAATGAAAAAAACACTTTAATTTAAGCGCATTTCAGTTTGTCAAGTCAGCTCCGTGTTGGCTGACTGGGCTTGCTGATTTCATTCCCTTTCCTAGACCTGCCTATGCGCTTGGTCATCAAGTCGAATGGACCACATCAAGCATTGTTAAAGGGCATTTAAGCTTAATCACATGGAAAAAGTTGCAGTTGCAGCCTTAGGATTAATCGATAGATGTAAAAGTCATCGAAGCTGCTCCTAATTGAGTGATCTGCAGCCGAAAGGTATTCAAGCATCGTTAGATCGCTAACTAGCTTTCCTTAATTATTTTTTTACAGCTTATTTCGGTTGTCTTTTGGCTAAAAATAAAATACAAAACCAAAAAAAAAAATTGTAAAGAAACAAACAACAATAGTTGGGCGCCTTGTAGGGCGGCGTTGCTGTTCGAAACAGCAAGCGGAGCAGGCAGTCAGGCAGGCAGGCAGTCAGGCAAAAAAAACTAAATCAAAATGTTGTAGCCAATTTAAATGTCATTGCGCCATTTTGATTTTGGTTTTCATTATTTTCATTTGCTTTTCCTGCCCTCCATGCTGTTAATTTGAAAAGCGAAAGACAATCTTATCAATGGACATCTGGGCGCAACGATCAGAGTTCAAATGCGGGGTTCAAAGAGGCGTCAACTGGCCACTCACAAAGTGATTGGACCCAGTGGTGCTCGCCGTATCGAATTGCGGCCAAAGATTAAAATCCACTAAAGACAATCAAAATTGAAATTAAAGCCAAAAACGAAAGGGAACCGATGCTCCAATACTCTTGTAGATAACTCAATCGACTATCGTTATCTAAACTGCTTGAATGGCAGAGAAACTCAGCGTGATCTATCGATCGACTTATCAAATAACCCCAGGATTATTCAGGGTCCAGAGCCCTGAAGAAGGTGTAACGATGCCCATCAGGCTGGCAAATCATTCGAGATTGGCCAGCCCCAGCCAGGTAAGTTTGCTTTGTTCTACAAATCCAGTTTAGTTGTCCTGATCGACTAGTCGTTATCGAAAAACAGATAGGAAATTTTTTGGGAAAAAATTTATCTAAATTTAGTATTTCAACCGACAATATGTTGCAACTGGAAACGAAGGACGGCTACACCATCAACGTGGATAGGAATCTCCTCAATCGCTCCAAGGTGATAGACGAGATGAGCAGGATCTTCGGGGCTGACAGCGACTGCGACTACGAGAAGGAAGGCAGCCTGGGCGTCTCGCTGCCGTTGCGGGGTGTCAATCGTGATATTTTATTGAAAGTCCTTCTGTGGTGTGAATATCATTTGGATGAGCTCGAGCCGACGTGGGTGTTACGCGATGGGCAGGTGGCGCAACGGGAGATCGAAATGCAAACGTCCGAGTGGGATAAGCAGTTTCTGCGCGAGAGCAAGGACATCGTCTATGCAATTATGGAGGCAGCCAACTATCTGGACATCAACTGGCTGATGAAGCTCTGTGCCGCCAAGTTCATATTAAATTCTAGGGGCAAACGGTGTCCCCACCAGCTGTGCAGCTGTTTGAACATTAAACTGACAAGATATTTGGAAGTCAACGGTAAATTACACGAGATCAATCACTCGCAACCGGAGCCCAATGCTAAAAGCTGTGGGAAGCGTCAGCGTGCCGTGAGAGGTCTTTATAGTGTGAATAACTATTTTTAAACGGATTAAATTCAAGTGGCTTTAAACTCAAATTGTTTAGTGTGGTGTGTGGCGTACAGTTAGGCAGATCGGCAAAGCCAGAGTTGCCAGATGGCCGCCCGCAGGGGAATCCCCATTAGGCTGACCTCTTCTCAGTCTTCTCAGTCTTTCAGTCTTCTCAGTACTTTTCAGTCTGAGGTTAAACACATTTCTTCACACTTTCTTTTCAAGAGCCTCAACCTTTGCACAGTGATAACCATGCTCTGTGGAAGAGTATGAAAAAAATCATTTTGAAAAGTCAAAGCCACGCAGTTCTTGGATTTAGTTTTTCCAAGGGGTCAATGGAGCCGCTGAAAACTGCCTCGATGATACAATAAGAAAAAACAGTTGGGATTAACCAAAGCAAGTCAAGGCAACGGACAAGGGGATCAGTAGGATCCTGGTCAGTTGTCAGGCAGCCACAGAAATGTTTGACGAATACGAAAACGTGGGGAGGTCGAAGAGTTTGGGGAGCAAGTAGAGCATAAACATGCCCCAATGAATAGAAACTTGTTTTCGAAAGTCTCATGTGAGCTGAGATGGATTTTGTGTTGCGTCCTCGATATTGACAGGTGGTTGTGGGTGCTGCTACTGGTCCTCACAGCTCTAAGCTGTCCGCCCCTGTCTCCATTGCAAGGGTGAATGTGAATGTGGCTCGAGGTCTTGACATTGTACCTTGAGCATTGTCATGAGTTGTTAGCCGATCCGATTCGTGTGCTGTTATTAGTCAAAGGCTGGGGCAATTGCTGTCTGTTGTCATCAGTAAATATATTTTCCATTGCTATGATGCTGGTGGAATCTAAAAGCTGCCAAAGCAAATCAAACTTAATTACAAACAAACACACACACACACGGCTGTGGCTGGGGCTGCGACTGGGGCTGCGACTGAAGCTTTATTGCCATGGCACTCTGACACCCAGCCTCAATCTCTCAAACTCAATCTCCAGTTGCAGTTGCAGGCCGAGTCCGAGTCTCAGCTTTAGCCTGAGATCTCCACACCCAAGTAGGCGTACATTTAACTACATTTATTCCATCATAGACACCAGCCAAGTGTCTGTGATTGTTGCTGCTCCAGTTTCGCTTAGTAAACTCAGTCAGCCTGCTGTGAGTCATCAGCTTGGTGGTCTCTGCTCTGCAAAGGCAGGAATAGAAGCGTCAGTTGAGTTGAGGGCGGGGCATCCTCCGTTGGTTGGCTGGCTGCCTGCATTTGGGCAACGGCAGTTACGTTATTAAAACATATTTTCCATCTGATTGCTGGCCATAAATAATCCACATCAGCTGGCGCTCGCGATCGCACAAGATTTTATTTCACTTTTGGGCAAACGGAGCCGCAATCTTGACAATTTTCCATGTAGATTTTTAATAGCGAATTGCCAAAAGCGATCGAAACCGTTCATTATAATCGTGCCAAAGTTGTGAGCGGAGTTTAATGCCATTTTTAGATGTTTTACATATATTAGAATGGTTGGCGGCAGCCCACCAGACCTGGCCACCGGGCTTTGGCTCTTGTTGATGAAACCATTAAGCGCGAGCGATGAATGAATCTCCACTCTCCCTTCCTCCCGCTCTCTCGCGGACAATGCAATAAGAAATCATTTTAATTTTGATTAATTTTATAGTTTTTTGTTTTTTATGAACAGTGAAGAGCTGATTGCGGCAATGGTCGGTGCTGGTGGTGAACAAACCTTGGCAAGAATTTTTGTGCCGCAACATTGAAGCCATTACAGGGAGCCACTGAAGCGGATCGGTTTTAGTGTTGGTTTTACTTTATCAATCCACTGCTGCTACTGCTGCTGCTGCTGGGTGGTGTCTGTTACCATGAGGCAACCACATGGCAGTCTGCACAACCACCAATGACTTTCCCATACAAACAAACAAATTTCCCACAACCTCAAGGATCTGTTTAGGGTTCCTTTAATTAAAAATTGATTTTTCTACTTCACAATTATTTTTCCCCATTTTTTCTTTGATTTTACATTGCAATTGTGATTGCCCAAGCGGCTGGCAGTTGCTGTTTATTGTTATTGCCGTTTGGTTATTATTTGTAGCTTTAATTGCTGTTTTTTTTTTCTTCTGTATCTGGTCTGTTCGTTCCTTTGCTTTATTTATTTATTTATTTTTCTGGGTTTTTCATTTTCCCCATTTTTTTTTTTTTTTGGCACTTTGTCATGTTGCGTTGGCATTTTGTGTGGAGTCAGACAGTCGACGGTTAAGTTCTCGCCTTCGCTTGGCATCGCTTGGCTGCTATGCGTGGGCGGAATGTTGCTTTGTTGCATGGAGAGACAATGTGTTGCAGTCAAGTATGTTTAGCCTTTGGCAAGGTTTTCAACCGCAAGGCTTTTGCCACATCTCAGTTGCTCGCTTGTCATTTGCCATTTTTCACACTGACAAAATGGCAAGAAAAAATCAACACATTTGCCGTCCAAGCTGGCAGGCTCGGCTCAAACAATAATTACAAGAAGCTGTCGCCAGGCCAAGACAAATAAACAGCAACAAAGTCGGGTCAGAAGTGCCAACGGCCCCTGCTACGAGGAACTCTCAATACCCTTACCTTAGAGGGGCAGCATGTGGCCTCGTTTTCTTGTAGACGTTTACACAAGTGCAGGCTGACTTAATAGCTAATGAGCCTTTCCTGGGAGGGTAGATCAAGTACAGCAAAGAAAAACCACAAAAAAAATAGAAATAAAGTTGGCAAAACAAAGGCGAAAAAAAATAGATAAAAATGGAAAAAAGTTTGCTAACAAATTTGCCAGACAATGCGGATCGCTGGGCACGAAGTCGCCATAGCGGCGCATTGATGAAACTTTTCCTTTTGTCCAAAGCGATCTAAGAGCCACAGAGCCACAGACAGAGCTGGAGTTGCAGCTTAAGTCTGTATAGCTGGAACAGTGTGGCAATTATGGCTCTCGAGTCTCGATCTCGAACTCCAGCTCGTGCCACGCGTCCGCATTTACAAGACTCGCAAATTATGTGCACTTTGCAGTCAGCCAGGGGAAAGGCAGGGGCAGAGGCAAAGGGAGTCCCGAGTCTCCCGCTTATCTCAGCTCTGATGAGCAATATTAGGATATTTGGGGCCGCCTGAATCCGTTTAAATGGAGTCCAAAATGAAATAGAGGAAAGACAAACAGAAAGGAAATCGAGTCCAGAGGAAAACAATTACAATAAGGAATTTTCAAAGACTGATTGGCAGTGGCCTGTGGCCATAACAGTTCATATGGGTTCACACACACACAGGCATGAGTGTGTTGTGCATATTCAAATGGCTGACTGGGCAGGAAGGTTGAAGAGTTGGCCGCTCGCTCACAAAATGGAGCAACTTTTGTGCTGAGCAACCAACAACAAATCCAAAGGCTGGAGGAGCGACACAGTTACAGTTACAGTTGCGCTTGCGCTT
Source organism: Collessia kirishimana (assembly GCA_035078785.1). Lineage (NCBI taxonomy): Eukaryota > Metazoa > Arthropoda > Insecta > Diptera > Drosophilidae > Collessia > Collessia kirishimana. Next base: position 29,462 of record JAWNPV010000104.1, read on the forward strand.
GCGGTTGGCGATTTTTATTTTTTTACGGAAAAAAAGAGGAAAAAAAGTATTTTTTTTTGTTGAATTTCGTCGGCAGGTTCACAACGAATGCACAATGCGCTGCTTAGGCAGTTGGACAGACGCACGCAGGGCAGCGGCCAATCGCTCTGCGCTGCCTGTCGAAAACGAGAGCAAAAGTAGCCGCCGCCGTCGCCACTGTTGTTGGCTTCGGTTTTTTTTTTTTTTTTTGGGTCTCCCCTGTCGCAAAATGCTGTTGTTGTCTGTCTCTCTGTCGGTCTGCCTGTCTGTCTGGCTGTTTGTCGGTTTCTGTAATTTTTGTTGTATTTTTTTTGTTTTTGTTGTTTAGTAGTTTAGCGCCCGTCTCCCTGCCCCCATTCCCATTGCCATTCCCATTCCCAATTCCAAATCCAATTTCAATTCGAAGCGAATCCACCACACACAGCACACAGCACAGAGTGTTCACCGTACAGTGTGCAGTGTGCAGTGTAGAGTGTTCAGTGTCCACGTACCGAACAGCATTGGCCTAATGCTGTTGCACATTGTTGTGTGCTGATCTTGTTTATTATGCAAGAAATACAAGAAATGCGCTGCCAAAGTAAGCCAAGCGACAATACCAGGCCAAGACAGGCCAGAGCCAGGCCAGAGCCAGGCTCGTTGCTCTGCTTGGCAGCGATAAAGAAACAACAAGAAATGAAAACCGAAAAGCAGGAAAGTAAATTTAGTTTATCAATCGATTGGCTGCCTCTATAAACATATCCTGGCAGCCGATAATCTGCCCAGGAAAAGTCAATTAACAAGGCTCCATCAAGGCAGCGCGATTTGCAACTGAGTTGCCCCATTGCCAGGGATGTTGACTGACCTTCTGGGTTCCTTTTTACCCAAAGACCCCCTTTGGAGAAACCCCGTTTCAAGCTGAAATTAAAACAGCTACAGGGGTGAATGGCTGAAGGGCTACAGGGGGGAGGGTTGCATAAAGCTTTCTCTGAAATTAGTGTTTGAAGCTTGAACTTTCTGAAATGAAATTTATAATTATTAAACAGCGTTTCCTATGAACCATAATCTATTGCTGATTGATTTAGCGACGCTCATGGGCTGCCCCGAAGAGCCCGAAGTGGCCGAAATGCCCAAAAGACTTTTGTTGACTTTCACATGGACGGACATATGGGCACATGGGCCAGGGCGCCCTGCGCACCATACAAAACGGTTAATTTCCAACCTGCCAGCCTGCGCCATGGCGCGCTGCGCATGTCAACGTTATGAATGATAAATTGTTCGCTTTACCTTTTCCACACACTTATTGTTTTGGTTTTGGTTTTGATTATGGTTTTGAGGGCAAACAGCAGTCGCGGAGGAAAAGCGAAGGCAATAAAACAAAAAAAAAAAAAAACAAAAAAAAAATAACAAATAAATAAACAAAACAACTCGCGCACGCACTGGCAATAAATGTTTGTGTTGATCGCGAAAACACAGAGAAAAACAGAGAAAAAAAAATCACATAACAGACGCGTACGAGAGCAGCTGAGTGCACATGTCGCGCGAGACACACGCGATGGATTGGGGTGTTGCGCGTTGCTTGGACAACAGCGCGCCGTGACGTTCAAATGCGAACTGCGCGCGCGCAGTGCTGATAAAATGCTGCACAGCGAACGACCGACAGCGGGCGAACGAAATGGAATTGAAACGGGCCACCTCAGCGTGACGCATGTGCTGCAGACTGCAGACACTGTGGACTACATAGACTGTGGACTGCAGCCAAGAAGTGGGCGATCGACGCTCAGACAACGCGTAGGCCTAAATGTTAATGCCTAATGCAGTTCGTTGCATGTGGAACACATCGCACCGCACAGAGTGGGACGGTGGCGGTTGGCACAACTGGAGGATTGAAGTCGGCTGTTCTGTTTCTGTTTCTGTTGGTGTTTTTGTTTCTGTGACTTATGGAACTGGGTCGGGTCAAAAGGTAAATGCTTAAAGGTGCTGTTGCTGTCGCGTCAGTCTCTCTGTGTGTGTGTGTGTGTGTGTGTGTGTGTGCCTGTGTGTGGGTTGTAAATTGGGCAAACTGGCTGGATTACCCTGCCCTCTGTTTGCCCTCCTCTGTCACCTCAGTTGTTAGTCACACTATAAAGGAAAAATTACCAGCAACTGGACTCTGTTGATCCCAATTACTTTATTAGATTTACAATCATCTAATTGGCCAAAGGCAGCCCCCAGCATGAGGAAGCTTAAGCGACAATCTGACAATCTGACAAGCTGAGAATCTGACGTTTTCCAGCTGATCTTGAGCTACGGGAAAAAGTCTCTACGCCTTTTGCTTATCTAATGAAAACAATAAACAAATCCGTTTGTGTTGTATGCAGATCATTTGCTTGGTTTTCATGGGCAAGGTCAGTCTGACCCAGCAGCAGCAGTAACTTGGTCTTCTGGTGTCGACCGCCTTGATTGCTACGGTTCAGTGCAGTTGGGTCGGAAGCGTCCAGTTTTTCTCTGCTCAACGTTGCAGAAAAACTAAGAAGCTCACTTAGCCCCAGACATGGGATAAAGCCATCTACGTTAAATCGCAGCTTATATACCCTTGTGGCACACATATTAAATACGAAAATAGCTATTCAGTCCGTCCATTTAGTGTGACAGCTGCTTCCATGTATGTTCAGTCACTTAAGTCCATAATTTGGAGATCTTAACTGTTGATTTATATGTGATTACATTGTTGTAGGCGCCCTAAGCTCCTCAAAAAAGCTACAAAAGCAGTAAAACCAAACGCCAAAATCAAAGCCGAACACTTAACGAAACGATTAGACGATCAACGGACCCCACCGATGTCCACATAATTAGCGACGCGGCAAGGGCCAAGTGGAGTGGCCAATACGCCGATCGTATTATATCGGCCGATTATAGCTTCTGACAACTGAAATGTATTCAAACGGAATTGGCGTGCGCAAGGTCGGGTTAATGGGCGTCTAGAACAACAGGCCTCGCATTTGTATGCTAAGTTGTCAAGAGGAGGAGGAACCACCTAGCACCTCTGATCTGTACTTGCCAAGCTGTTGACTTTCGTATGGCCTAATTGGCCATAAATTTTCAACGAAACTCGGCGTATTTATTTCTGTTGAACTGCGAAACGAATTAAAAATAAATCAGCTATCAGCTATCAGCGATCGGTGATTGGTGATCGGCAATCGGTGATCGGCAATCAACAATCAGCAATCAGCGATCGGTGATCGTCTTACCTTAAATCTCCGAGATGATGGCTGGCATATAAGCGGTATTAATATTACACAGACCTCGTCACGCTCATCACAGCCAAATCGGCGGGCCAAAACAGGTTAAAATATTTAATTTTTATTATTCTCTAGACTGAACAATTCATTTGCATATCAGATTTGTTTTTATTCTTCTTCCTTTTTCTTTCCGTTCAATTCAATTCAATTCAATTATTTATTGGTTATTTTTTTAAAATTAACAAAAAAAAATCAAAACAAAAACAAATTGTCACACACTGGGCCATCAATTAGCCAACTTGGCTTGTTGCACAAAAAAATCCAAATAAAAAAAAAAAAAAAAACCGAAACAAACAAATATTTGTCAAGTTAATCAACATTTAATTTGCACTTCACGCTGTTTGGTTTGCTGGGGACTGCTGGGGAGGAGAAATGATCGCTTGACGCCGACGAACAACCGTGCGTCGTCTGTCCGAATGTGGTCAGCTCTAGGCGAATGCACAGCACTGACTGAGTTGCCAAACATTTTCGGTGTGATAAAGCCCAGGCAGGCGAGTCAACCAAGTCGGCTGGCTAGTGTGAGGCTGAAAGTAAAACGAATGGCAATGAAATGTCTATGGCAGAGCTTAGAGGCAGCCAAAGAAAGATGAAACAATGTGGATATGAAACGAATGATAAGCGCTACAGATAGCCCAGGAGACGATCATCAGGCGCCGCTTGGCAATTATCTAAACAGCTGAGCTGGCCACCCTAGAAACGATTCTATTCTAGGCGATTTCAGTGGGCCAAGTGGCTCTACCTGGTCTCATTGTATCATGTGAATTCGTTTGGGCAACCAAGGTCACCTTTAAGGTGGCTGGCGGCCCTTTTGATCTAGAAATGGAATGGAACACTGATCATCGGAATAAATATGAATTTTGAAAAATATATTTTTCTATGCATAAATTAGCACTGAAAAATTCCCCAAAACTGATTCATTTTGCAAATTTCCTTAATATTGATCAATATGAAGAAAAATACCCGACATTAGCTTTTCCAGCGACTATAACGGTTACTTTTCCAACATAAATTCAATTCTCTAAACAGCAATTGAAATTGCCAACCTGCTAAGGCACCAACACACAGGCAACCATTTTGGTATTACTGTTCATGGTGGCTGGAAAAAAAAAAAACACACAAAAACAATAAGAAAGAAACATAATTTGTATTTATGCCTTTTGGACTGTTGAAATTGTAACTGTAACAGCTATAACTGTAACTGTAACTGTAACTGGCTCTGGTTTTATAATTCGTATGTTTGCATGAGCATACAAGCATACATATGTATGTGGACTGTATGTGACTGTATGTGTGTATTGTTAACTGTACAGAACGTAGCAGATATTGCCACACCTTGTAATGCGCCTGCTGCTGCTGCTGCCGCTGCTGTTGTTGTTGCTGTTGTTGTTGTTTATTGCTGGGCTTAACTTAACTGTACAGCTTGTGATTTTTGTTTTGAATGCGCCTGTGCACACTACATCCATTGCCCATACACCCATACACCCATACACTTGTAAACACACGAAAAGGAAAGTAAGTAAAGCAAAAACAAAAAGCTCCAGCCTAGCCTCCACTCAGCAGTCAGCAGTCAACACTAAGTGTTACAGTTATTTATTATTTCTATGCCATTTACGGACAGGGAATATTTATTAATCGAAAATTATGATAATTTGGTCGGCATATGGAGGGGAAATATGTTGGAAAAATCCCTGTCAACACCTGGGCACACTGGGATACGAAAGGGCTTGATGGGGGCCCATTGAGGTGCCTTAAGCACTGAACTTTGCTTGCCATTTTCAACGTTTTTTTCCATTTTGTTAAGAATAATTTTATTAGAAATAAAATGGTGTTGAAATTTCCGCAAAACTAGATTTTCAATTTTTTTTATTTTTTGTTTGCTTTTTGTTTGCCGTTAAGCGGCGGATATGGCAACGCGGCAACACGGCAACGCAGCAAGGCGGCAACACGGCATCGGCATCGGTTACTAAAATGTTGTTTGTCCTTGGGGAATGTGACGGAAAACATGGAAACGTTTACAAATACAAATGCGAATTAAATAAATAAAAACAAATTTAATATTCAAATAAATCACAGAATTGCATTCAGCATTCTGAAATGAAATGGAAACTGCAAATAATATTTATGGTCCAACGTTCTATCGACAACAGCCTGTTGGCTGGCTTCTCTCTCCCTCTGTTGGCCAGCAAATGCCTTGCAGGCATAAACAGTTATTTCTCATTGTTAATGTTCTCATATCGTAATTGTTTTATGCGTCCATTAAACTTTTATTAGTGTTTTGCCAAATCGCCAGCAAATTTATTCAAAGTGTTGACAACAATTCACTTTTCTGTGTGTTGCGTTGTTATTTTTTTATTTACGTACGAATTTGGCTGCAAATACGAATTCAATATGAATTCGGGGCAGAACCAAAATTTATGGCCCGCCGCTTACCCAGCGCACCAAAATGCAACGACAGCAAGGTCAGAACGGAACAGAAGAGAGGAGAACAGAACACCGCCTTGGCTACCACTCCAGTTGCAGTTGCAGTTCTCCAGCTTTAGCACTTTAGTGTCTGCAGGGCACCGCAGGCACCACCGCCACTGCCACCATGCAATTGCAATCGGTAGCAGTAGGCAGCAGGTCTCGGTGGGGCCTTAGGCAGGAATTGGGAGCTGTGGCTGCTGGTGCTGGTGGTGTTAGTGGTGGTGATGCTGAGTCAGCATAAGATTTTGACTTTGATTTGTGGTTGTTTCTTGTCGCAGCAGCAAAAGTTGTGGAAATAAATCAAGCAGCCACCGCCACCCTAACAATTGCAATTCCCAAGGCCAAAGCAGCCAGAGACCACAAACACAAACACAAAAAAAAAGCAAAAACTCCAATTGGAGCAACTGGAGCAACGAGGGCTGCCTGACTGACTGGCGGCAACTGGCGTTGCAGCAGCAACTGCAAAGGTCAAGTCAAGTGAAATTGCATTTACAATTGCCCTGAGAGCGACAAGGAGTTGGGCGCCGAGACAAAAGTGAGAAAGCAGAAAAATTATGTCAAAATTTGAATTACCAGCTGGGAAGCTGTGAAGAGAAAAGAAGCAGCCCAAGCCAAGACCAATGTCAAGACACAATGGTAGAGCATAAATTAATTTTACTATCAGTTCAGTTGCTATTGCCGCAATTGCAATTGCAATTGCTGTGGCAGCAGCAGCAGCGGCAGCTGCAGTTGCACGATGTGGCTTTTCACTTTCGCTAATTGCGGTAGTTGGCAACGCCACCGCCACCATGGTGGCAGGCAGAGTGTGAAAGAAATGTAATTTAATTAGATCTTTTTTTGGCAGCCTACAGCTCGGACTTTAGCTAAGGGAACCCTTAAAGCTCCAAGGACATCAGACAAATGGTTTCAACTAGATTCTCAATCCCCAGACGCAGCCTACAACTTTCTTATTAATGTTCCTTGATTATTGCCAGCCAGAGTCATGCCATCGTCTCACTTTCAACTTAATGTAGACATCACTCTATTGCATGCGACAATTATTGGCAAAGATAAGCAGCCCATCAGCAATTGAAATCGTTTTCCCTTTATTTTTTTCTGTGGCTTCCATTCGTATCATATCACCATCTTACTTTGATTGGCATGTGCTTACCGCAGTCGTAGACAATGGAAAATTATTCTCACACTAAAATATTCAAGTGAGAAGAAAATGTGCATTGGCAATGAGGAAAAGCGTAGCCACCAGCCCACACAATTGAACCCCAGAGGCAACGGCTTTGTTTAAAAATTCAAACAATTGGCGCCTGCTGCTTATCAGAAAAAATCATCGATCGAAACACTGCCTATCGAGTGTGCCGAGCAAAAATAATCGTTGCATGTCAAAAGCAACGAGTAGATCTAACATTAAACAGCTGGCTGTCATACAAATCTCACTTGCCCATAAAATTTGAACAGCATTAAACAACAAAAATTTAAATACAAAACTGCTAGAGAAAAATAAATAAAAATCATACAAGATGGCAGCTAATAATCCCATCTATTATAATGCGGATACCGTGCGTCGAGTACTATCCTGGGATACCGTTACGGAGGCCGTTGAGTCTGCCCTCAAGGCTGTTGTGGCCATGGAAAATCGCTATCCACCGGATCATGTCTTGGATACTTCGCGTATCTTCAACCCCAATGATCACATGGCTCCAGCAGAAAGAAGCGCTGCCTTGGCAGAGTACCGTGAGAAGAGCTCATTCGTGAATCAACCGCAACGCATGTTGACCACATGCGACAAAGATCCAAGCAAATTGATGCTCGTTATGCCCGGCTTTGTGGGAAAATACAAATTGACAGCCAATGGCAGTGGCGGGGATGCCAGCAACATGCCACGTGAGTCACTAGGCTGCAAGGTTGTCACCTCATTCAGCGCCAATCAGCAGCGGGAGCCACCTTTGCCCAGTGTGAGCGCCCACATTATGCTGTTCAACAGCAATACTGGCCACATGGAGTCCATTATGGAGGCCACCGATATAACCACCTGGCGAACCGTGGCTGCATCCCTGGTGGCTACCAAATATCTCTACTTCCGACGCTTCGGTCCTCGCGCCGAGTTTGAGCATGAAATCGAGGTGGCCATCGTAGGCTGCGGTGTTCAGGGCAAACACCATGCCAAGGGCATGTTGGAGGTGTTTAAGGTGAAGAAACTTACTCTATACAATCGCACCGAGTCCAAGGCCCATCATGTGATGCAAGAGCTACGTGCTGGACTGCCAAAGGGCTCCACCACCACAATAACGGTTTGCAGTTCCGCTCGAGAAGCAGTTAAGACTGCTGACGTCATTTGCATTGCAACTTACTCGCCTGATTCGCTTATCAGTGCTGACGATCTGCGCGAGAAGCGCTCTGTGCACATCAATGGTGAGTTCCTTGAACTTGTAATGTAAATTAAGTTAACTGAGCACTGAATTCCCTGTTAAATAGCTGTCGGTGCTGGCGAAGTTCACTTCGGTGAGCTGAACGAGGATATCTACCACGAGTCCTCTGTGTATGTCGATTGCTTTGCTAATGCCGAAGCCGAACTTGACGGTCTACCCGCCATCATTACCGACGAAGTGGGAGCTGTGATAATCAATCACACTTACCCGGAACCATCGTCCGTCACCGTATTCCAATCGATGGGTAATTACACTGAAATAAGCTTGTTCCTCCCCCTCCTTTGCTCATCCATTTAAAATTCCAGGAATGGCCTCTGAGGACATCTGTGTGGCCCAGGTTGTTCGCGATGCCCTGTTGTCGCTCAATATCTAGATGAATCATTCAATTTATAACAACGTTTCGTTTATGTATTTCTTACTTTTTTTATCTTATTTTTTTAACCACAATCGTTTATATTTGTTATCACTTAACGCTGAGCCTAACGCACGTCGAAACCATTCCGAAGCGATAGACATCGTAAAAGCGCACATTCAATGTAAATTGAAGTTTATTAAAGAATTTAGAATTTTACGACAACTACTGAGGGTTTTCTTAGCCAATTTGTAAATTTTTTATTTATTGTCTTGCTTGCGTGTTCAAAATATTTGAATTTTAAAACTTTCCGCCACTGGCAAAGCGATATATCACAATTTACCACAGCAATCGCTTTAAGCACTTCAAAATATCGTTAGGAGCAGGCACATATCGATGAAAAACCTTCAGTATCGCCAACCCCCGTCAACATACACAAAAGAAATAGTGAAAAAAAAGTGTACAAAAATAGAAAATTCAATTAAAACTTGCATCCTTGCGTTGCATATAAATAAAAGAAAATTTATTTTTACCGGGTTAATTTTTCCCATTAACAATACATCGCCATCAAGCAGGTGCCAGTGAGTATCGTTGCTGCAACAAATACAGACGGACAGCAAGCACAGCATTCGCAGCAGCCACAGCTACACAAAATGGCCACCAGCGAGATTTCCAGCTCCAATGAGCGCCACTACTATGCCAAGCTGGAGGCCATCAAAGACATACGGGACAAGACCCTGGCCTTGGAGA
>JAWNPV010000105.1:0-38588 GCA_035078785.1 Collessia kirishimana
TTTGTTGTTTGGGGGGAAAAGAGGATTTTGTTTGGGTTTGTTGAATGGGGGGGGGTTGGGAAATACAAAAAGGTTCACCCCCCCCCCCCCCCCCTCTCCGCATCAAAACCCTTTGCTTTGTCAACCAACAACCAACCATCATCATCACCATCGCCGCTGCCGCTTTTGTCGTATGCAAATTTTCATTGCCTACTTTTGTGCGCTGGGCGAAATTGAAAAATCTCTGTCCCATGTGTGTATGACAGTGCGTATGCGTAATATAATGCATTTAGTCTAGTCTGTCTCTCTCGTTCAGCCTACATAAATCATCTAACAACCAAAAAAAAATTTCATTTTTTTTCTCCTCTCTGTATCTAAATAAATATTCATAGCGATGGATTTTCAATGTTGAAAAACGTTTTTCAAGTCGCTGCGACCCAAGGTAGATGGGAAAAAATACTCAATTCATTGTGGTATTTTTTTTTAAAGGTCTTTAAGGTTCTTTTTTTCCTTAATCCCAAATCCATTGATCCAACTGCTGTTGGTGTTTTCATTAAACCCCCGCTTCATTGTACAAATGCACTTGGAGCCTCTCAAATGGATATCGAACGATGTGGGGGGGGTTAAGGAAAAACTACAGAAACAAAGAAAGCAAGGAAGAGAGGGGAAAACAAGCCAAACGGCGACAGGCCGCATAAAATTTTAGTACTGTGTGTAGGTAATTGAAATGGCATTTACCATTAGCCAGCGAAGCACTACCAGGACGATGATGATGATGATGATGATGGCTGGCAGTGAGGGGGAGGGAGGGAGAGGAAAGGTATAGGCGTGGCCACACGAAACGCTACAGAGAAACCGAAAAACTTAATAAAAACAAAAATCAAAAAAGCGAGGTGTGGCGACCAGAGAGCAATGGAAATGGAAATGCCAAATGCTTGGGCAATAGAAATTAAAAGCCAAGCCAAAGTCACAAGGATAACGGCAACGCGGGTTGGGGAAGAAAGAAAAAAATATATAGAAAAACGCACACAGAGGCGTGTAGATCAACAGCAGTCGGCTGTGGGTTGGTGGGTGGGTTGTGTTGCCTGACGACCGAACCAGCGACATTGATTGAAAGCTTTCACTTGTTTGCGCTTTTGAGGCACGGCTTTGTCTGTGCCTGTGTATGTGTGTGAGAGGGGGGGGGGGGGAAATACCCGCCCTTGCATGTTTGGTAATTTGCATTTACGTAGCTCCAGCTCTAAAGGGCAAGTCGCGCTATGAAAACTAATAAACTCAGCTAAATGAATTGGCTAAAAGCGTAGCCAGCTAAGTCGAGTTAGCTGAGCAATTGGAATCCGTTAACGATGCGAAATTCCAATGCACTCTATAGGGTACAACTATTTGTAGATCGATGGCAGAGGAAACAACATTTTCGCCCTTAAAAAATGTTGATTTATTAATGAAAGTCAAGTCGAAGGCACCTGTTGCACAGCTGCCAAAGCCAAGGTGGCAATCAGCTGGCTGGTGCCACAGCGACACTAGTGAGTGCTATAGGGTGATCAGCTCTACTTAGCGTTGTCTTGAGGGTCTTGAGTTTGCTCGTTTGCCTGGAGGCGACAATTTTTTCTCTCTGCAGTTGAGGATTTCAAAGGTTTCACTTTAGTTTTGTATACTCTTAGGCGTTTAGGGATTTTTTTTTTCACTGTCATTTACCGCTGAGCTTGACACGACTTGTTGACAGCCAGACTAGAACAATGGAGAAGCTTGCTGAAGTCTCAATGCCATTGATGTCTGTCATGTTCATTCCAAATACCATTTAGTCAAAGACTTTGGCCCACAACTTTTAGCCACGAATAGCTGTTCGTGTTTCTCGTTTTTGTTTACCAATTGACAGCTGCTACCCAGGGGTTAACATTTAAGCATTTCATGGCACAACAGAAACTTTTTTCCTTCAATTATTTCCACAAAAAAAATGAATTTAATACGCCGAATCGATTTAATTGAAAACTTTTCTTTAGAAAAAGATTTTTTTAGTATATAAATTGAATTTTATCTTGACGAATTGCAGCTCAATGAAAAACCTATAAATTCCTGGCACTTGAGAACCCCTGGGAACCCCCCCTGCGAGCAGCAAACTCTCAACCTGAATGCGCTGGAAAAAAAGTGAGCATAGAAAGTGAACAGCAATCAGTGGGGGGGTCTGACAAAATGTAAAGCTATAAAGAGCTATAAAAAAAAAAAAAGAGGCAAGAAAAATCCAGAAAACAGCAAGCAAACCAGGGAACACGAACAGGAACAGAAACAGGAACAGAAGCTGCAGATGGAAGTGGTGATGGAGTCAGGAGCTGAGTGAATCAAGGAGGGGGGTAGGAAGAGTGAAAGTTGCAATGGCAGGGCCAACAATGTACAATGTTGAACGAGTGTTGAGTGCCGAGTGCTTGAAAAGTTTGTTCACCATTTCCACTTAGACTAATTAACTGAGCCGTCACTTGATGCCGATGCCGTTGCCGTTGCTGTTCCTGTTGCTGTTGCTGTTGAGGTTCTGCTGATGTAATGACTGCTGCTGCTGCTGCTGGTCCAGTGCAGTCTTGTTACCCATAATGTCATCGACTGGACAGAGACTCTGCCTTGATCTTGGCCAGATCAGGGGGGGGCCTGTCTAGGCCACTGGCAGCCTGACTGTCAAGCCTATGCCAAAAGGCTCTTATGGCGGCTGGTTGCTCTTCTAATGATGTTCACTTGGTCATCATATTCATCTGACTACAACGGCTTCATTAAACCGCCAACCATTCAACGGCCAACGAGCTGAACTAAGGACCACTTTGGTCACTTAATGCTGCAGCAATTGGAACAACAACAGCAAGCAGTTGTCCTTGTGGACATTAGGATACAAGGTCCCTTCCTCTCTGGAAGGTTTCTCCCTAGTCAGGCGTCCATTAAGTTGGCCTGTTTAGCTCTCGTGACTCACGTTGCCCATCTCTAAAGTGTTGTCTTAACCATTTTTTTGGGATGGGGGGGGCTGCTCTCATGTAATGTTTAACAAAATTTTTGACTTTAGCTCTCTGTCTCTCTGGTCGGTCCCAATGGAGATGGAGTAGCTGACTGTATGACCTGCATCTCTGTAGGACTCTCTTGACTGTCTGCCTGGCTTGGCCAAGACCTGGAGCTGGAGCTTGTAATGCCCTCCATTGTGTTGGCCAAAATGAGTTGAATGTGTAAAAGCAAGTTGACAATAATGAGTGCAGCAGCCACAGTGTTGCAAACTTCAAATGGCACACAGAGGTGCAAAAAAAGAAGAGAAGAAAACTGCAACAGCAGCAACCGAAGCTTTTATACCCTTGTGCATAACTCTATCTACAGTTAATGAGACAGCTATACGGTATAGTCGACGCTTATGAAACTGAGAGATATTTTTTTATCCTTTTCACCTAGGTAGGTGGGTGGCGGCGACTCTCATCTGTTAGGGCAATGACGACTGAAGACATCTAGCTGGGAAGTTGCTGCACAAGCTGGTGGCTCTGCCACTTCAAAGCGAGCAACAAGCAGCCGTCAGTCATTCAGACAGTCATCCAGTCAGTCAGTCAGCCAGTCAGTCCTTCACTCAGTCGGGAGTTTCTTCAGCTCTTGGCATTCAGTCCTTTCGCCGGCGCACACAAAAGGTGCGCTTTATCCTTGTACAGCTGTAACCCGGTCCTGCCCTGTCCTGCCCTGCCCTGCCCGGGCAGTTGCTCGACAATGGGGCAACAAATCAGTGTCAGTGGAAAATTTACGCTTAAACCTGACATTCTCAGTGGCCCAGAGTCGTCGCCAGAGTCGTGTGGCTGGCGCCGCAACAGCGTCGACGTTTGCTAATATTTAAGTGCAATTTTTTCCTCTCCTCCTCGCTGTTTTTTTCTCTCTCTCTGAGTCTCAGTGTTTGTTGTAGCTCACTGTTTGCTTGTTTATTTGTTTGTTTGTTTGTTTTTGAAGTGCCACGGGAAGTTCGAGCTGCTGCTTCTGCTGCTGCTGCTGCTGCTCTGGTTCTAGCTCAGCCAATGCTCTTCTCCCACTCAATCGTGTTTCTTCAACTTGTTGTTTATGTTTTGGGAAAAAATTTCATCGCTTATTAGTTGGATGCAATTCTTGCTTATAGCATGGCGAAGTGAATCGATTCGATTCGATTGGTATCGAAACGAATCCCGCATCAGCAGATGTGAGTTTTTCGCACAGTTTTTATTTTTCTTCTGCTCGTTATTTTTTTCCTTTGATTAATGCCAACGGAAAATTGACAGCGAAAGGTGAAAGTGAAGTAAATTGGAATGCTATAAGCAAACCGAATAGAAAACACAATCATTTCACCAGAGAAAGACAGAGAGGAAACAGAGAGAGAGAGACTTTATAGGACAACAAGAGCTTCAACATAATTGGAGCTTAAAGAACCAAATGACTTTAAAGTGATGAGGAATTTTCTAAGCCTTAGACAGTAGAAACCCTTTAGTGTCAACCTGATCTTCTATCTGATGTTCTATCTCTACTTAAAGGACGAATTAGCCAAGTGTTGCTTTGCTTCCTGCTGTCCTACTGCCTAGTAGACTCCTGGATACTGGACGTGTTAAGTCCATCATTACAACGTAATGCAAGGGCAACACTGGCAACATCAGCAAAGGGTAATCGGCCCAAATAAGCTGTGGAAAGTTTTCTGCCTTCAACACATTCACACACACCCACGCACATACACACACACACTGCTACGCACGCAGACATACTTCATTAGAGACGTTAAACATTTTTCTTGGCGGTTTAGCCAGAGCCGCTGAAAAGTATGCTACGCCTGGCTTGCATCAAACACTTGGCCACGATACACAGCTCTCAAGCATTAGCATTAGTGTATGTGCAGGTCTAAGCCTCTGTGGGTGTGGGTGTGGGTGTGTAGAGCTTTTAGGGTTTGTTAGGGAAGGGGGGCAAAGGGGGGCAAAGGGGTGGAGGTCATGATAAATGAGCCATTGGCATTTATTTTCGTTTCAGTTTCATTTCGTTTCGTAATTCCCTTAGTTTATTCTCCTTTTCTCCTCCCTCTGCCTCTCTCTCTCTCTCTCTCTCTGGCAAGAAATCGATGTTTGCTGATTTTTCAACTAGAAGAGGGAGAACAACATTAGGATGTGGGGTTGACTGTGTATTGGGAGCCGTGGTGGTTAGGGTTAAGGCTGTAGACAGGCGACTAGTTCATTCAGGTGACGCTAATGTGTGTTGAGCTGCCTAAAAAGTCTTGATTTGTTTGACAACCTAGGAAATTATGGCAATTTTTTACCCAATTCCTTTGCCCCCATCCAAGATTTATTTACTTTAAGGCAAGTATTTTGTGAATCCATTCACTGCAGATCTATGCATGCTGCTCCCCACATAACATCACAGATAAACGTACCTAGGAAGGCATGTGGAAATCAAATCTCATTGCTATTAAATTTAGCCAACGAAGCATAACTAGCTAAGCCAAGTCAAGACAAGTCAGCCACTCAAAAAATAAGGAAAAAAGCAGTCAAAAACCCAGGCGATGGCACGTTTTAAACTAACCGATTCCCTGCTTGTTTGCCAGCTAGCCAGTCAGTCAGCCAGCCAGTCAGCCAGGCAGCAGGACCTCAATCTAGTCCACAACAAACAGTCCAAATAAGAAATACGAAAATCAACGAAGCAAACCCTTTTCTTCTCTTTGGACGCTTCAATTCTACACATGTTTTGCATGCGAAACTCACCGTTCGACTGACGAAACAAACAGCAGCAGCAGCAGCTTGAAGTAGCAACAGCAACAACAGCAACAGCAACAACAACATCTTGACGTTGTTCGTGCCGGAAGTTGAAAATTTTCTCAAGCAAATTTTTGGCATTTTTACAAAACGTACTTCGGGGGGCCAATTTTATTAGCAAAACGTAAAAAGGTAAAACAGGCAAAACAGATGCTAGAGGCAGCACTAAAACTGCAACAGCAACAGCAGCAACAACAACAGCAACAACAGGAGCAAAAGTCACAGGAACAGGAACAACAACACGTCGTCAACATGTAGTCAAAAGTTGTAATTTTAATTTAGCTTCAAACTGCACAAAAAGACAGGGACAGAGAGGTGAAGGGAGCCTTGCCTAGAGGAGCTGGCCAAAGGCATAGAAACCTAGTTGGCAAACATCAGTTAGAAAGAGACAAAAGGAGCGAGAGAGAGAGAAAAAGAGAGGGAGAGTGGGAAAAAGCAGGTAATTCAAGGCGTTGAAAAGCCACAAAAGTTGCCTACATAGAAGGCAACTGAAAAAGTCTAGGAAATGCAACAATGTTGACTGCTATCAAGCCGCCAGCTTTTATACCCTTCAAGGATATTTATTAAGCCTTGCAAATCCCTAGAAAATTAAGTAAAAATTATTTAAGAAAATATTTCCAATGGAAAATCCCCCTCCAGGTTCATTAGCGAGTTGTTATCCTAGCTACCCTAAGGGGAAAGGGTATATTGTGTAGTCGAAAAAACAAAGGGAAAAGGTGAAAGGAAGGGAAAAACCGAAGGCAAACTTGACTAAACGCATCAGTTGGAATTGTTGCACGTGCAACAAGGAGTGGCTTGGTGGATTGGTGGCTGGTTGGATTGGTAGATTGGTAGCTTGGTAGCTTGGTGGATTGGTGGATTGGGCTTGGTTAGCTTTGAGTTTACTTGCTTTCATCACGCACGAACCGGCTGGTTCAGCTCCATGTGGCTTTCGGTAGCGGAATGTCAAAATATAATGATGAGGTTTCTTCCATTGGAACTTTCTGTGTTCTGTGTTCTTTTCAAGGAAATTAATTTTCTAAATCACTTTTATCGAATCCAGTTGTTAAAGCTCAACATGCAAATGTTACTTGGAAATTTCAATTGTTAATCGTAAGCAGAAAGGAAAAATCTCTGGGAGAAGAGAGCAACTAACTAGCTAAATAAATTAAATAAATAAATAAATTAAAAATTAAAAATAGAAACCAATTGTCTTGGCTACAATTTTTCTCCATCAAAACCGCAGGTTCTTGGCAGCTTCCCCTTGTCAGCCGCAACCATCCATCTGCTGCCTTCATTGCCCACAGGCTGCTCTATCACCTTAGACCGCCTTTATCTGCTGTTTAATAATTTTTTTTTGGGTTAAAAAATCAAAGCGTTGATCCTTTCTTTGAGTGATTTGCCTGTTGCCTAACTGACATTTCCCAGAGCAGGAAACCCCTGTCAGACCCCAGACAAAGCACCTTAATGCCAGCCCTACTGCCCTGTCCATTGCACACAGTCGGCTTAAATTGGGCAAAAAAAAAAAAAATGCAGAAAAAAATAAACAATAAATAAATGAAAGGTAATTGACATTGGAGGGCTTCACTAAACCATTTTAATGCTCTGCCAGGGCGTAGGAAATTGAAATACTTTGGGGAAATCCAATTTGAAATAATTTCTATAAATTTATCACACAGGCGGCAACAATTTTATTGCAATTGTTTTGGTCTTTTCCATATAAATAATTTAATTAATTAATTATCCATAGAGTCGGGTGTATAAATTACTTATGAATCAACTGGGGCTTCGCTGGCAAAAAGATGATGAAATTTTCAGTTTTATTTTTCAGTTTATTTAATTTTTATTTTAGTTTTATTTTATTTAATTTTTTCTTTATTTATTTATTTGTTACTTTATTTATTTTTTTTAATTTTTTATTTATTTATTAGTTTTTTTTATTTATTTCTGTATTTATTTGTTTATTTTTTTATTTAATTTATTTTTTATTTATTTTATTTGTTTATTTAACACTTTATTGATTTATTTCTTTATTTTATTATTTATTTATTTATTAATTAATTGATTTAATAATACAAATGCTGGAAGACCAATAAGCTGTAGCCGGTAAAATTGCATAGATTAAAGCTCAGGATAGTCGTGTTGCCTCTGGCCGCCTGGCTTTACCATTAACTAAGACTGAAATTGTTGGTTTTATTTAATTATTTTTCTATGCCTAATAGGTCCCTTTGGCTGTCACAGGACGAAGGGCCTGTGAAGCTATTTAGTTATTAAATTAAACAGTCCGCACTGTGATTAATAATGACCATTGAGGTCCTTTGATTATAGTTGGATAAGGCTGACAGCTAACAGCTGACAGTTATTACCTTTGGGTTTAGGATATTTAAAAAAAAATGTTTATCGACTGATCAACAAATCACAGCTCAGCTTAGCTGGGCAGAGGGCAGCAGAGGTGGCAATGCAGACAGACAGGCAGGCAGACAAGGTCACAGTACACACAATTGGGTGTACATAGATGGGTGTGCGTGTGTGTTGTCTGGTTAATCACTCGTTTTGTTGGCAATTACCGTTATGACCTCAGCTAACAATGGGCAGCCGTCGTGGCATTGGGGCGCGCGTTGACAATAACAGTTACGGTGCAGAGTCCAAGGAGTTTCGGTTTAGATTTAGTCCTGGATATCATACGACGGACGCCCCATGGCACTTGCCATTCATTCGTTCATTGCAACCGACAGAGAGGCAAAGTCACTTGGCCAGAGCTCTGACTGTTGCTACTGTTGCTACTGTTGCTGCGAATATCAATGAGTCCATTATGTATGAATGTCAATGATTATGGCCACCTGACATGACAGCGTTACCACCGCCACAGCCACGGCCATAGCCACTAAGCACAGTGGTAAGGTGAAGGGTGGTCAAGTGGGCTGGCATAACAGACAGACAGACAGTTGACAGCATTTGGCATTTTGGCACCCTGGAAACTGGTAGCCAAAGTCGCAATCCCTGACAATAACAGCATCAATTTAACGTCACCTGCGTGAAACATTCGCCAAATGCTTGAGGCAAATGCTTGTGCTTTTGCCAGGGGGGGGGAAGGGAGGAGCAGAGGGTGACCTCCAACGGCACGCACTCAGGCAAGGTATCAATGTCAAGTTCTTTGTTGCTTTTCCTTGTTGTCAGATTTCTTTTCCTTTTTTATTTTTTTTTTGTAATTTTTTGCTTGATTTTTATTTTATTTTCTCTGGCACCAGGCGGCACAGTGGTTCATCGCTTTCCCGATTGTTCAACTCACTTCGTTTGACATTTATCTAGAGACAGACATCTGTAGACTTGTGATTTTCATACCACTGTGGCGGCCAGAGAGCAATTTTTAAAGCCGCCTTCGTTCTCTAAATATTTTTACACACAATTTTCTGTTTTCTTTTTTGCCTTTTCATTTTCCTTCTTTCCTTTGCCATTTCGTTATGATTATTGTTATTATTGTTGCTGGGCTGTGCTGTGCGTCTGAAGTGCTTTTGTCCTGCCCGTGAAATGCCCTGCACAGTAGCTAAACCACCTAACCACCCAACCACCCATCCACCTCCAACCAACCCGCCACCCATCGCCTGTCTTCATCTATTGCTTTTGCTAGTCGGCTGTCTTCTCTGGCTGAAAAAATGTTGAAAAATTTTTTGCTGTCTGCTTTGAAGGGTCGTGTCGCTTCAACAACAGGTGTTTGATGTTCATGTCCTCCACCCCTCTAACCCCCTCCCTCCCCTAGGAGGGGGGTGCCAAATGTTATCAATGCCAAATTAAGCGTAAAATGCTGTCACACTTTAAAGGCAAATTAGCTGAGGGCTTCCAGGGTTGAGGAGGCGATTGGGTTGGGGTGTGTAGAAATATTCCACACAAATGAGCCGTAAATAATGCATTCACTCACACACACACCCGCACACACACACACACATGTGTGCCCTTTTAGCCTAATGCCCTGGCCTGTCATAGATGGTTAAAGCAGCATAGAAAGGGAGCCGAGGGCGGCGCTTTACGTTTCCCTTTTCCATTTTGCACATTAATGCAAAAGCCGCCTGCCAAATGGCCACAAACAAAGCTGCAGATGCTGCAGACAAGGAAACAATCAAACGCAGCGGGGAATCAAAAACTGAGAGAAGGAAAAAACCCAAGCAGAGAAAAAAGGGGGCGAAAAAAAACTGATTAGAAGAGGGCAGAGGAGAGAAATTATTATGTCTGGTTCGGGGCCCATTTATTGGCAAAGTTTGCATCGATGAGTGAGGGGCGAGTGGCGAGGGGGTGGTTAAAAGAATTCTACAAGCTCCCAGTTGGCACAGCAGCAGGCCAAGCGCTAGACCAAGCGCCATTGTTTCAGCCTTTCAGCCAGTTGAGGGTACAACAATTAAGCAAGCTTAGGGACCTCCGACTGCCAATTGCAGCTGCCATTCAATAAAATTTAAACGTCAAACGCCTGGCCAATTATTTGTGACCGCATCGAAGGAAATGTGGCCAACAAAATACAGAAAAAAAAAAAACAGCAAAAACACGAACAGGAAAAGCTTTGATGGGGCGTAGAAAATGGCGACTCATCCACGCTTCCGGTTGGCCTTTTGTCTCTGATTTTCCTTTGTCTCTTTGGAAATGAAAACTGCACTTGATTATTTCTACTGCTAATTTTCATTGTGAGCTAGAAAAGCAACGCAGCAACAACAAAATATTAAGAGAAGAAAAACCTCAGACAAAGAAAACCAAAATAAGAATAATTGTAGACAGAATCTAAGGTTTTTAGTTGCATTTTTTTAAGTGTAAAACGACTTCGGATTACCCTAATGTTTTTGGTTTAAAAAAAATTATTTTCCCAACAAAAATGTTGATTTTCTTGAGACCAAAGGCAGATAGAGCCGGGCAAACGGCAGCTAAGCCTGCCTAATGCCTGCCACCAGGCACATAACCTACTAAAACTACCAGTAATTAGCCAGAGCTGTCTAAGGCAATAACATCAAGTCCTCAAGCCCAGGTCAACAGACTTGAAATAAATTTCCAATTAGATTTCCAGGTTTTACCAATCACTGCAGCCAACTTAAATGAATAAACTTAAGGACCCATTGCCCGTAGAGTGTAAAAAAGAAAGAGTAAAAAATAGAAGCGAAAGAAAAGAAAAAAAAAAAAAAAAGTAACAACAACTGACGGCAACTTTTCATTAGCGCACGCGAGGCGGTCAACTTCAAGTCCTGGCAGTGGGAGGGAAAAGGATTTCATTTCTTTGTTTTTTTGTGTGTTTTTTTTTTTTTTTTGTAACCAATTCTGACCGCAAATTGAAAGCAAAATGCCAGCAATCATGATGATGCTGATGACCGGCACAGGGCAGCAACAACAACAGCGACATTTTGGCAACAATGAGACAAAAGCCAAGTAAAAGAAAAGAAAAGAAAGATCGAGGGAAAGAAAAAAGACAGAAAACAGATTGAAATCAGTTTTGAAAGCGACAAAGAAGTAGGGGAAGGAAACCAAGAGGCCAAGTCAAGCGTAAAAATGCAGGCAGCAGGCGAAGCCTCCATCCACAGGATACAGGGTCCGGGGGGCCCAGGCATTGTAACATAAAGTGTCGCACTGAGCCAAACACAATTACTCGACTGTTGCTGGCCCTGGTTAAGTGATGGGAAATTATGTTCTGCTCAGCTCTGCCCATCGCTCTCTCTCTCTCTCTCTCTCGTGTCTTTGTTTTATGTGTCCATTGAGCATTGAGTCGAGCCAATGAGCCGGCTCTGTGTGGTTTGTCTAAATGAATTAATTGAAGAAGACTTAGATGAACGGCTTTATGGTAGTTTTTTTTTGGGAAAATATATGTCCATGAAGGGCCCATAAAATTCTCTCGTTCGTATCCTGAAATGCACTTTAAAAAATCAATTTTCTAAGCATTTAATATTCTTACTTTACACCTGAATATTTTCCTCACCTAGGCTGTTCAATATGTTAATGCGATTAGGCATTGGGCTGTTGGAAAAAATCTAAACAATTTTATGTAAAATTTTTTGCCACAAACACAAAACGATTTAACATGCCAAACAAAGCGGCGGAAATTGAATTTTCATTTGCACAGACAACAGCTGTAAAAAATGCCCTTAGAAAATGCCTCTCGCTGGGCTTCAACGGCATTAATCGTTGGCAATTTAATTTTAGATTAACGAAAAATCATCTGCGGGTTGCCAAAATCAACCAACGAAGATACAAAAAAATATGTAAAATCATTGAATAGCAGCTGCTTGGTCCAATCAGTTTGTGGCGATAAAGTTCAACTGGAATTGGCAGTCAGCTAAGAGTCCCTGACACATTACGTAGCCGACATGTTGGCCCAGCAAAATGTAAATTGTTTAGTCTATCAGTCGGGTTTATTCGACATCTTTTATATATTTTTTTTACTTATTTCACCAAGATTATAGCCGTCTCCACTGGGCTTTTGTCAAGTAAAAGACAGTCAAGGATCCCAGCTTGGCTCTCAGCTAAAACCTGGCAACAAGGCTGAACTACACATCACAGAGTTTTTATCATAGATGAAAATTGAATCCACCAACTGGGCAGTGTAAAGTTAAACTGCATTTAATGCCGTAAAAAATTAATTTATTAAGCCACGTTGGTGTGCAACTAAAACTGGCCGCGTTTCGAGGGTTTTTTATTTTTTATTTGTTTGGGTTTTGGGTTGTGGCGCTCTTTTGATTTCCCATACGTGCTCCACTTGGCCAGGAGCTGGTAAAAACCTTCAAAGGCTCCATAAGCTTTAGTAGCTAAGGCTAAAGAAGTTGCACCTGCCAGCTGCCTGCAGCTAAAGCTGCGGCAACCGGCAATAGCCAGAGTCTGAGGCCGCTCAAGGCTGATTTATCGTCCATAAAATTTATGTTTAGTTTAATCGAAAGGTGCCCGCTTCCAGACTCCTTCTGGGCACAAAGAAAGGCCCGAGAGTTGGCTGCTTATCGGCAGCAGGGCACGGTAAGCTGGCAAACAGGACGAAAAGGCGAAACGAAATGCCTTCTTTACAAGGCCTGGCCGGGAGAGAGCAAAAAACCCAGAGTTTACTTAGCCGAGGTGCTGCAAAATTAAGCAGCCAGTGAGGCAGACAGACAGACTTTTGGAGTTACAGCTGGCTGCAGTCGGTATGCGACGCTGTTGCCTGTTTTATTTCCTTGATGCCACTCCAAATGCAGCTTCAGACGTCGGACTCAGACGCAACTATTGCAAAATTTCCACCTGAATTTATTGCTCACAAATTTTTTTCTCTCCTCCTTTTTCTAAATATAAATTTATACCCGGCCAGACCAGTCATCAGTTGACCTTAAAGGCGGCGAAACTTGTGTCCATAATTTCCATTTATAAATTGTGAATTCGACTCCATTGGGGCTTTGAAAAATAATTTCAAATTTCTTATCGTTCATTGATTTCAATTTATTTCATTAACTTCTTGTTGGCAACTTTTCTGTTTTTCTTTTCTTTCTCTTGGGTTTTTTTTGTTTTTTTTTTGTAACAACTTCTGTGATCATCTTGGCCATCTTTCTTCGCTTTCTCGGCTGCCTTCTCTGCTGCACTGTTGGCAGAAGGAACTTGCAGCTAAGTATCCTCGATTAATGGCCAAACTTTGGTCACTTGCATCCGCCTTTAGCATTTTTCGGCTGCAACTTCCCTGACCCCATTTAAATGTTTCTTTTTATTTTTTCAACCTTTTTTTTCCGCTCTTAATACACTTTGCCATGGAAGGTCTAATCATAACACAGCTTGTTTCAAGCCAACAACTCGCCTAATTAAATAAAACTCACCAATCTGCTCTGAAAACCATCAATAGCCATATAGACAACCTTTGGTAAACTAAAACGCTGTTTGTTTGCGAATTAAACAATGATTTTGCTGTGTATTTAGTGGGCCGTGTTTGTTTGCCCTTTTGCGGCTTCATATTCATTGTGTTTTGCCTAAAATAATAAGAAAATATATTTTCCCTCTGCTTTACACTTAGTTACACGGTAAACAGACTTTTAATTACCCATCAAGCAACCTAATCGATGACTTCCTTCAAAAAAAACTTTAAACTCCTATTAAAACATATTTATCGATCCATATAAAAGCGATAAATTAATCGATCGAATGAATTCACGCTTGGCAATCGAAATCTTCGTAGTGTATTCAACGTTTCGTCTGACTATTTGAAATTCTGCTCTTGTGTTTACTTTTCTCTTGCTCTACTTGTCGCAATTTATTTATTTATTTATTTTTTGTTTACTCTGCACTCTGCCGCTATCCACTTGCCACCACTGATAGTAGCTGCAGTTGGGCAAGAAGGGCTTGTTGCGGGGCCTGTTGGCCATAATTAATGTAGAATTTATTGTAGTCTGAGCGGGTGAGATCTTTGGTTCTGATAGCCACTCCCAGCCCTTCCATGCTGTATGTGCATTAACTATCTGGGGACAAGCAGGAAGGTGGAGGAGGGAGGAAGGGAGGGCGGTTATATAATCAACGAATCCTGTAAATAACCGCATGTCCTTGTGGCTATAAAATTATGCAGGTGCGTGTCGGTTCAAGCTAAACATTTGCTTATCAATTTCAATTTCAGTTATTGCTGATGCATTCGATACTGACCCCAGACTCACCTCGGACTCTCCGACTCTGACTTGTTTCGGGGGATTTTTAAATAGTTTTTCAAAGGCAACTCACCTTGCATACGCGCCAGGAGCAACAGAAATGTGCAGCAAAGCGTCTGCAGAGGCTCCATATTTCATTAGCGTTGATGTTCCAATCAATGTTGACAATTCCAATCACCAATTTGCTGACTTTGGCAGTAGAAAATGCTGATCCTTCTACTGTAAACGAACTGGAAATGGAAGAAAATTTCATTGTCACATGGGAAATAATTCAAATACAAGAAGAGAAAAAGTTATTTTGATATTTTTCATCATACGAAGACGAACCCAAGCAATTACATAACAAACAGCACTTTGAGGGGTCAAGATTAGTTGAGTTGTTATGCCCTCTGCATGGCCCGCATATGGATATGGGAATTACGTCAGCAAATGGAATGCATTCGCTGGCTGCAAATGGCATTAACAAACACTGAGTCATAAATACTACAATCCGCACACACACACAGCCACACACACATCCATTCTGTTACCTATGTGGAGTCATAACAATGCCAACCACCAGGTCTGAGTGACCTTTTCTCGTCTGTAATCGCGTTCGCAGCCTTTAGCCTTAGTGGGGGCCAGCAAGTTGGCAGTTTACGGCAACAAACGTCAGCCGTAAACATTTTTATGGCGCTGCAAGACCTAAAGACTCCTCCCCAACACTCCCATTGAAGAAGAAGGACGTTGGCAAGGGGACACAATGCGCCGGGGCACTGGAGTCACAGGCGGTAAAGAAACGAAAGAAAAACGAAAAAGGCGAATAGTAAGAAGAGAAAACGCATAAACCACGAGCAAAATGAATTGTGTTTTCACTTTTTGTAATTAGCTTGCACACAAAAGTCCCAGAGAAGGGGACACTTGGATAAGTCACTGCAATTTGGCATGACTAGGTAGCACCGGGCAGGGCAGGACAGGGCAGAGCAGGGCAAGGCAAGAAGGCAGCAGACGTTCTGTTACTAAATCAAATCGGCAAAGCTTGTTCAGTGAAGCACAAGAAGTGACCCTTCCAGCTGGTTTACTTGAAGAAAACCTGCAGCAAGACAAATTCATTTGAAAACCTTTTAAGGTAAAGAAAATGCTCAGCTTGAAGGTGTCTAACAGAGGACGCTCTAGTACAAGGCTCAACTCTATTTATAAGCAAAAGAAAAAGTAGCAAACAGCTGTGCTCACCTTAATATTTCTATGAACATGCAATTGCTGGCCGCCACCAAGACTTCTTGGTCGTAATTGTTCTCTGGGAAAATCTCGAAACCCGTTTAGAAGTTTATCAAGAAACAGATATCAGTTGTAGCTGTTGCAGATCTCTCTCTCCCGCTCTCTCGCTCTCTTGCTCTCTTTCTTCTTAATATGGAAATTTTCAATTACGCTCATGACATGACATAAAACGTAAATTAAGGCAAAATGTCTAAAAGTCAAGAGTATGTTGGCCTGAATGTATGAATGTAGTGGGGGGCCATGCAACAAGGAAACCCTCACAGGGTGGCTCAGAGTAGTTGAAAGCCCACGAGGTTGGTGGCTTGAAATTGCCAGCAAGCGATTCCGTTGCCTTGCCTTGCCCGTCAAGTGTAACGCTTGATTTGCTCTGACATAAGTGGCGGCGACTTTCTGCCTGGCTCCACTGTATTGTTGTTATACAACTCCATGCTCCACGCTCCACTCTCTCGCCTACAACCCTACAACCCTGGCTACAATGGCAGCATTGAGTTGTGTTGCCATTTGCTGTTTACTGGTCAGTTTCAGACTCGATGTCCTATGCCTTCCTTCAGCTCTGCCTCTAACTCCGTCTGCGAGTCGCCGCTCTCAGTCTCGTTGTCATTGTGCCGGGCTGGTCAACAGAAGGTTGAATGTTGGCCCTGATAGTCGGTCTATGGTGTATGGTGTATGGTGTATGGCAGCGAGTGCATGTTAAGTGCCTTATTATCCTGTTTATGTAACCGTACAGTTGTCAAAGGACACACGCGCGGACACATGTCCCGAGTATGGCAATGGCTATGGCTGTGTGGCAGTGGCATCAACGGTGCCATTTCATCGGTGTGCCAAAGTGTTTTCCATTTCATGTTTTATTCAGCTTCAGTTTACAAATTGTCGCAACGGGCGCCAAATGATTTGGATGTCCAAAGTCGTCAAGTCATCGTTTCGTGTCCTTTCGTTTCGTCGTCATGTCTCCCTTGTCTCTGAGCCGTATTTTGAATACAAACAACTTAAAGTCACACAGACAACCGGAAAATCCGTATTTATAGTGAATTCTACAAACACTTGCTTTTCAAGTTTTTTTATCTCATTTTTCTTTCATCAGAGTAAAGAAAATAATCAAAGGTTGTTAGGCGATAATCAATTAATAGTGTGACCAGAGCTATGGAAAATTGTTGATCCTTGATTAGTTTAGTTTTGCCCTTAGAAATTCTCTCTTGTGTTCTACGATCCTGTGGCCCAGCGGTGATCTCAAGTAACCTTTGTATCCCTGGGCTGCCAGGGCACCCAGAATTGTGATGCAACACACACACACTGCAGACTGCTGTTGGCAATTGTAAGCAGAAATATTAAAAATGTCGCCGTAAAATTTATTAAATTTTTTACTGCCAACAGAAGTAATTGGTTTGGCTCAAGGCGATTGTCTGGTGTCCTGTTGTCTTAATTAAGTTTTAACTCTACAAACAACGAACACAAACACCAACATCATCATCATCATCATCATCGTGGTAATAATAATAAAAGATTATGTGAATACAATTTGCCTGTCCCAGTAGGCTTAAGGGAATTTTTTTGGAGTTATTTTTTGTGCGTTGTGTTGTCGTTGCTGTTTCATTGTTTATTGTTTATTGTTATAAATATCAGTTTACACATTTGTTCATATTTTATAGAGTTTAATAAGCCTCTTTTGTCCGGGCAATGCAATTTGCTTGCAGGCAAAATGCGATTTCAATTTCAATTTATAAAATTGTAAAATTCTCTGAAGAAATTTATTCGTTGACAAAATGCATTTTAAAGCCGAATGGGGACTGTCGAGAGCGTGTGTGTGTCTGTGTGTTTGCTTGTTTCTGATTTTATTATTTTTCATATAGAATTATTAAGGCTTAATTAAGCCTTTTAAAGCCGAATTGTAATAAAGTTTAGTTGAGTTGAGTTGCGTTGAGTGTTTATCCTGCTGCATTGAGAAATCCAACAGCCCGTTGGTCACTAAGCAGACAGGCGGGCAAGTGGGCAGGCAGGAAATTTGCTTTGCTGGCCAATGAATTAAGACATTTCTTGGTCGGGCAATTGAAAAATAATAATAATTAAATCAGTTAACTGAATCAGCAATTGCTGAATGCATTTTCCTTAAGCAAAAACCGTTTAAATATTTATTCATTTCATTTATTTTTCGGTTCTTTAATTGCTAACCAAATATGCCAATTCCAACCGGGTTTAAACCATAATGGCTTTCACACATACAGACTGGCAGACAGACGGACAGACAGATAGATGGATGGACAGATTAAATATATTTATATTTATGTTTATTGATATTTATAAATAAATATATTTTTTAAATACATTTGCTTATCATATTTATAAATTATTGGCAACAAATGTTTTCAATAATGAATATTCAGAAAGTAAATGCCTACGCAAGTGAGTCCTGCTGCTGCTGCTGCTGCTGCTGATCCTGCTCCTGTGTGTGTGTATTTTTAACATTTTAATATGCATGGCAGGGCCGACACATTGCAAAAAGCAAGCCAAAAAGTATAAACCGCCAGCGGCAACGAAATAAATTTGTCAGCCATTGCAATATTCGTCCTTTCCCAAACGACAAAGGACAGCGGACCGACAGCGGACAACGTAACTCGAACTATAGTGGACTGACTGGACCTGGTCCTGCATCTGGCCCTGGATCTGGCCCCGGCGCTAGCCCTGGCTCTGGCTCCAGTTTCAGTCCAGGCTTCAGCTCTCTGACCACGTAAATAAATAAATATATACAAGTAAACTACACACACACACACCCGCACACACATCCGCCCGCCCTCACCAAAACCCACCCACCGCATACAGAAAAGCCAAAGTCGACTCCGATTCCGATTCCGAGTCCAATTCAACAGCCCTTTTCCGACTCTGACTCTGACTCGCCGCCACTCAACAGTCCTCCTTCTCCCTTGCCCCACTCCGCCCCGCTCCGCGCATCTTTACTGGAAAATTGTGCATGAAAATATGAAAAGACATTTTTGGCCAACATTGGATTTTACAGTCTGCTTTCGTCCTGAGCCCAAACTGACAATAAATGTCATTTAGTTGCGTCCAATGGTTAAGGAGTGTGGTGGTCGGTTGAATGGTGGTCGCCTCTGCCTGGTGACATCAGCTGCAGCTCCACATAACATTTATTTAAAACAAATTAAGCAACCGTTGGCCCATAAATGATTTGTGTTTATTGCAAATGCATGAGCCGAGCCGGCTTACCTTTAGCTCAATTTATCAATAAATTTCAACTATAAAAGGCATCAAGAAAAATTCCAAATAATCGATCAGATGTATAAATATCGATATACATTAACCTGCCAGCATTTACATATATTTGGAGGATTCGATAAGTCAGCCAAAAGGTCATTAGCTAAGCTAGACATTGAGAAGCTTCCATGCCAGCTCGACTGATGCCACAAAAGACAGCTGCATGCGTTTATTAAATGTTGCGGTTTAAAGCAGCTTAATGGATTTGGATATAAAAATGCCGGCAGTAACTCCAGGGTTGGAAAAACAATTATTAAATATCGTAAAATATTTATGATTTTCAAAGACAATGGCATACCGTTAAGTACACTCGTATCCAACAGATTTTACACACATCTATGTGGCTAGCTGGCTCGTTAGCCACCCGGACAACCCAAGGCAAACTGAGCTTGATTTTTAAGTGCCGCTTGGCTGTGGCCACCCAGCTCTGACGACCCTTAATGTAACAGTTGCGTGGAACATAACATGAAATAAACTCGCTTTTTTTTCCCCCCCCTGTTTGTTCCTGTTGTCGCAACGTAAAACATAAACGACTGCTAATTGAAATATTAACACCTATGTAGAGGATGAAGGGGGGGGGGCCAAGGGGCCAAGCTTAGGATTTCAAATAAAGAGAAGAAAAAAACAAAACGCAAAATGTCACCGCAACTAGGAGTCAGCAATGGCAGCAGCAATGGCAACGGCAGCGGCAGCGGCAAACGCTGTGATTGTGTGCGTGTGTGCAATTAAACAAAATGCGCATAACAATTGGGTAACCACGATATGAGACCTCAGAAACATAAACAACCGCAAATGTTGCGTCATGAACACGCAAATGGCCAGGATTATGGGAAAGTTTCACTTGGCCAAGAGGTTCGTTAGCTTAATGTGGCGGAATGTTAACCATGCAGGTGCAGCTGCCAAGGTTAAACTGTTATTTTCATTTTAATTATTTATACGATTCTGTTGATTAATTAAGACTTTGCATTGCCATATTGGTCTGGGAAAAAATCTGTTAAGATTCTCTTGCTTCTCCGGACTCCCAAGGCAGCTTCAGCTTACTCACCTACAATCCTAGTGAATTTTATATCAATTAGATTCATTTTCATTGACTTGAATGGTTAACGATTAGTGAATTTTTCATGAATTTCATTTGGCACGCAATCTGCCACTAAACAGAATCTTGGAAAACATTTGCCAGAACCAAAAGAAAACCAAGACAATTGCCTGACTGGTGGTGCCCTGGGAAGGTCAAGTTTCTCCAAGAACCAAAAAAATCCTTTAAGAAAACTCTCAGCCACTCTGATGAGTCCACTTGAATTTTCTTAAGATTTTTAATTCCCTCGCCATTCTCACTGCTAAATTGGTTATATTTTTCCCATAATTTCTTGCTTGTGTGTCAAGTAAACTTGACTTTTTTAATTGTACAATAAACACAAAGGAAAACAACAACAGAACTTATGAGGCAACAACACCAACCAACAGAATTGAACGGAAACGAGCCGCATTTGGTTTGCCTGTTTCAGCATTGAATTTCGCATAAACGGAAGTGATGGACCATGTGGGGAAATGTGAGCTCGTCATGCCCCACGGTTCCCCCTGGATTTTTATATTTTTATATTAATTTTTATCATAAAAACAACGGAAAACAAGCAGAAAATCGAAAAATGCGGAAACTCGAATACCATTTACACAGGGCGATTAGAAAATTGGCAATGAAAGTTTCGAATTATTAAACCAGCAGCTTGAGGAGTCATGAGAGGCAATTGAAATTATTTTAAAAAATTGTTGAATTAAGTTTTAGTTGATTTTTAGATTGATAAAATTAAATGGGAGTCTTGTTAAAATTATTTATGCCGAATTACAGTCGGCAAAAATAGTTTAAATTGGCCACCATGCAGTCTAAAGCTCATTTCTAAAGATTTAAATTTAATATTCGGGGACAAAAAATATTTAGTTTGCCTTGCCGCAGACGAAATACAGTTTGCAGTCTGTAATTGTCACAAAGATACCAATTCACTCCATAAAACACTTAAATATCTATGATCAGAGTCCCTTACAACATTACTCTTCGCTGAGATGCTGAATTAAATCGATTTACCTGATCAAAAATATAAATTTAATACAATTGAAACTCGTTTCCTGTTTGCCGTTTTGCAAACTTCCTGTTTAATCGAATATACCAACTTCTTGCCAAATTTTTTATCATAAATGGTAGGGAAAAAAACAAAATATATAAAAATATGCATTCAAGTATGTGTGTAAATAAATTGCCAGCTTGATTTTATTGTTGCTGCCAATGCTGATGGCTGTTGGTGTTCGAGTAAAATTGCTGGCAAATATTTGTAAAAAAAGAATTTTCTTATATATACAGGAAAAATCCGCTGGGGAAAAAAAATTATAACAAACACAAACTTACAAAAACCCAAAAATATATTTTTATGAAATATGTTTTAAGTACCAGCAAAAAATCCAACAAAAACGCAGCAAAAAATCCATAAAAAACAGCAGAAAAACAGAAAAAAATCGAGTAAAAAACCGAAAATTTGTATGAAAAGAAAAACCATTGTTATTTGTGGAAATTGGCCATTTTATTGATGAAAATTGCAACGAAAAATGCAAGTAAATATCAACCAACAGCTACAGTTATGAGTAGGCGAAACCTGGCAAGAAAAAAACCAAACATAACAATTCCATAGATTCATTTGTATCGCTGGATAGTTTATAAATATTATTGATTGACCAGCAAATGGCTTGCCAAATTAGTTACATTTTTCTCGCATTCGCAATTCGTCATGATTGTAACGCAAAATTTTATTTCAAATTTTTTCTCACGAGTTGAAGACTTTTTTTAAACTCTGGCCGTGTCAGGGGATATTTCTGGTTTTTAATAAATTAATCATAATATTTTTTAGGTTATCTCTGGCCTAATAGAAGGTTATAACAGCCTTGGGCTACGGTTGCTTAATCTTCATTAAAACCTAACGAATTAATCTGATTTTTCTATATAATTTTAGGTCACCATTTTCCCCACAATATATTAATTAAAATTTTATTTCCATTTCATTACAGTTGTCACATTTCAATTGCTCAATTAATTCTATTGCCATTGCCAATCAATTAATTTCACATGACTATAAGGTAAACTCAACTCAAATTAGCCTAAAATATATATTCAAATTTATTTAAAATATTTATTGACATATTGGCATGCTGTTTTTGGTTAATAATAACTTAAATACCCTTGCAGATAAATTTATCTCAAGCTGATTGATGATTGAATCCGTCTTTCGAAATGATAAATTTTATGATATCAACTTGAACAGCCTAAAATATATTTTGATATTCATTTAAAAATTTTTTTTTTATGGAAGTGTTATTTTCGCTTAATAGCAGCTTAAATACCCTTGCAGACACAGATAAATTCCTAATCTGATTGCTAGAAATCAGTGTTTCACAATAATAAAAATTAAACAACTTTCAACCGATGAATTTTTGTTTTAAATATTTTTTGCGTATTAACTTCACTGATTACTGATCACTGATCACTTTCATCATATTGATGCTTTGATTGGCAAGAGAAGTAAACCAAAAAGCCTTTAAAAATTCTAGTCAACCGATCTCTGTGTAAATTAAATGTTTTGTTTTCTTGTACTTTCCTGTTTGACGTGTTTTGCATTTTCCTTTGACAATTTCGAGTTGCTGGCATTTAAAATTCTATTGATAAACGATTAGTGGAATAAAAGGAGAAAATAAAAAGGGGGGAAACCACCGAGGCAGCTCCAACATAGCCAGCCAAATGGCTTTTGTTCTTTGTGTGTTGCATTTGTGAGTTGGAAATAACTATGGGTTAAGGGAAAAGCGGCTAATGAAAATTACCAGGCCAAGTAGGCACGTGTGTATGCAGTGTGTGTGTGTGCGGTGTGTGTGTGGTGTGTGTGGTGTTTTTGGTTTTATGTGTGTTTGCTTTAGGTCTGTTTGATTATAATGAGCACGAATTACGTTGATTTGGGCTTCTGAATTTACTTTGATTCAAAAGCCACCAGCAAATATCGAAAACGCCGATTTCAAGAATTTATTATTTGTTTATTGGAGAAATTTTCTCCAGTTAGGACCTTCGATAAGCTCTTCCCTGGCCCTTGCAGGAAGCCCGTGAAAATATTTTATTGGCTTTACCTTTCTAATTTGATTAATTCGATGAGCCGAACATGTTTGCTTCGTTTCTGCCCCTGTTTTGTATGATTTCTCTGTGGTTTGTTGATTGTTTGTTTCTTGCTTATATAGCGACAAACACAGTAAAATAAAATACAAAAAAAATAACAACAAATTGATGTGGAAGCTTCACTATATAGAGGCAGCAACAACTGCAATTCAACACTGTAAACTTTATTTTTGTGTTTTTTTGTTGTTGTTGTATTTCTTGTTAGTTGAGAGCCGGGCCAAGTTGTTGCCTTTTTGTATCAATTTGCATGGCAAAAAATAGAAAAAAAAAAAAACTGCACTTGACTGGTATTTGAACACACGGCGAGGTAAAAAGATTTACGTGACTCCTCAAACAGGATGTGCCAACGACTGGCCAGGACAGCGACAACCGACGACCGTTTGTGTTGACGTTTCAAACAAAACTGTTGCTTGGCCAGGCCAAGGCAGCATATTTTTGACTCACAAACGATTACAACAACAATAACAACGGCAACAGCAATGGCAACAACAGCCCGCCCCACTCCTCCCCCATACGCATTATCCTGTTGGCAATGCCGAGTTGCCTTCGTCCTTGTTCGTTATACTAGCCGAAGCATATTGTTTTGTTCGTATGGCCTTAACGTTGAGCTGCCGTTGGCTGCCTGGCAATTTGGACTTCGCTTCCGGTTTCGCCAAATGTCCATCGGCGCCTGCGCATATGCAACAGTTGATGGGCAAACAAGGCAAACGAGCCAGGCCGACACAGCATGTAACTGCCGAAGGACAAAAGCACGACAGGCAACACAATACGAAAAGAAGCCGACAACAGCCGGCTGCTCTTCACCTCGAGGTGAGAATTTTCGCCGGCTGCCAATATTTATTGTTTACGTTTTTCTGTTTACATTCCATTGGGTTGCATTGGAAACACGTGGCCAGGCGACTGGGATTTTCCTCAATCATTTTACCCAGAGAAATCCAGTCATTGGAAGCCGTTATTTTCTAGTTACAAGTTTTCTCTACCAACTACCAGGCTAAACAAAATTTCTAAATAATTTAATTTAAATCCCTAAATCCAGTCACAATGTCCATCATATCCGAGGGCCTTGTTAGGCAGGAATTAACTTGCGTTTTGTATAGCGTTGGAGCCAAACCGCTACGGCTTTGGTCCAGGCAAATCGGCTACGGTGGATCGATCAGGCGTAAATACGACAGCGAACTGCAGAGTCTCGTTATAGAGCTGCTGGGCGGCACAAATGTGAGAAAAACCTTCATCAGCTGTCCAGCCAGCACAGAGATCAGCATGGACGTCAACTTACCTTTCCTGGTGATGATTGTCAAGAACCTGGGAATGTATTTCACCTTTGAGTTTCAAGTGCTCGACGACCTGAAGGTCCAGCGGACGTTTCGGGCCAGCAACTATCAGACAGTGGCCCGGGTCAGGCCCTTCTGTTGCACAATGCCGCTGCGAATGGATGAAGGATGGAATTTCATACGCATTAGTCTGCCGGATTACACGATCTGGGCCTATGGCACCAACTATGTGAAATTGCTGCGACTGCAGATCCATTCCAATTGCCGGATTCGACGTGTTTACTGTGCCGATCGCATCTACTCGGACAATGAGTTGCCCAGGGAGTTTCAAATATTCCAGCCACAGCTAATTGATTTGCATAAGACTCCACGCAACGAATCGAGAGACATATGCCCCAAGAAACCCCATCAGAGACCCAAAGTGCCAGTGCAACATTACGATATTTGCAATTGACAAGACCAAATTAACAGAACAATTTTTTTGGCTCAGTTTTCACCAACGAAAATCATTTCAGTAAAAGTCTATAATAAAAATTTTATAATGATTTAAAGAATATTAACTCGGAAGCTTCTTCAATTAAAAACGCATTTTTTAAATAGATTTTTCCCATTTTCCCCGAACCAACACAGTTTTTAAACAGCTTCCACTTCCTTGTGATTTTTTTTGCGACAGCAATTCCTTGTAGCATACTTCTAGGCGCAGCTCTCTTTCATTTGCAATTCTAAACAAGTTTAGTTTAAATATAAATGTCAAGGAAATGAACTGCTTTTCGAGGCGTCGAAATTAATTATGATATTTTATTCATATTCATTAAAAAGCCAGCGATCTGGTCTTGCTAACTAAGTTTTACCGCAAAAAAAAAAAACAGAAGCAGCAATTTCAAGTTTGAGGGGAAAATAAAGAAGGAAAAAAAATTACTAAAAACAAGAAAAAACAAAAAACAAAAAACGAGAAAACGGAAGAAACGGAGAAAAACTTCAAGAGAGAGAAACAGCTTCTTGGCAGTGGCAATCTTGGGCCACAAGTTGTGTAATTTTAGTGGCCATTTTGGTAAATGAAATTCGCTTTTTTGGCTTTTTGGCGGTTCGGACACACACACACACACACACCCATACACACCCACACGTTTATACAAACACACATACACACACACACACACGAGGAATTTATGCGTTGGCCATGTGTTTGCACAGCACTCGACCAAACTGATGGCCTAACCAGCAAGTAGCATGGCCTGCTGAGCGGCAGGTTTGGGGCGGTATATGTTAGACGGGGGAGGGGAGGAAGCAGTAGGTAGCCAACGGTTGGTCCTGTACTTTAAGGACATAACATTTTCAGTTTTTGTTGGCTCAACTACTCTCTAGCCCTTGGTTTTTCATGATGCTGCTGCTGCTGCTGCTGCTGCTGTTGATGCTGCTGCTGCTGCTGCTGCTGTTGATGCTGATGATGATGAGAAGGACTCTGGCAATGACGATGATGTGTTGATGTATAATTGTGTTTGTATTGTGTGTGTTTGTGTGCGTTGTGTGTGTGTGTGCCATTCAATGCAATTTTAATTAAATTGTTAGCTTTTGCCTTTTAGATTTTATTTTATTTTTAAATAAAATTAAATGATGAAATAACAGTTGGCCAAAGTGGAAATAATTTTAATTAATTTACAGCCCCCCCGACTGCTCAACTGAAAAACCTGGGCAAAAACCAAATCAAATCCAAATTGAAATCAAAAATCAAGTTAAAGTTTTCTATTTAACGAAAGCAAAGGACAACAGTGTCACACACTGACACTGTGTGTGTGTGTGTGTGTGGGAGTGTGGCAGCCACATGTCCAAAAAAGTTCTTTATTACCTTCGTAGCTGGATTATTAAAATTTCATCGAATTACGTGCGAATAATACGAAATTGCCATCGACTTGAAATAGCTGCAGAGATGCTAACGTGATTTCACTAGAAGGTGACTCTAATCAGCCTGTTTGTTGGCTTTAATTGCCATTTTACCATCGACTAACCCTTTAAAAACCAGCTAAAAACTGTTTTTTCTAGACATGAAAATTATATTCATGATAAATTTTAAATTAGTTTCCTTGACAAAGCTCGTCTTGGTCTAGGAAACTTCCTCATCGTCTCTGACTTTGGTTTGTTGGCTTTAATTGCTCTTAAAATTCCCCCAAGATTTGACCATCAATTAACCCTTTAATGACCAGCTAAAAACTGTTTTTTCTAGACATAAAAATTACTTTCGTGATGAATGAATTTCCTTGAAAAGAATCTTCTTTATCATCGTTTACTTTAATCAGATCATCACCATCGACTGTCATCACAGTCGTGTCACGTTGCCAGCTCTGGGAAAATATTTTCACATCTAATGTCTGTTGTTTGTGTTCCTGTGCAATTAAGTTCCAAATGCCAAAGGAAAAAAATCTCACACTGAAGTGAAAAAAACTGCGAAGGAAAAGTTATCAATTTTTATTGCCATTTTTCGTTTGCCCTTTCTGGGTTAAATCATCTTATATAGAGATGCAAGTCAAGAAAACGACATGCGCAGCTATAGTTTTGCTGTTGCTGAACTAGTT
The DNA here is from genome assembly GCA_035078785.1 of Collessia kirishimana. Lineage (NCBI taxonomy): Eukaryota > Metazoa > Arthropoda > Insecta > Diptera > Drosophilidae > Collessia > Collessia kirishimana. The sequence continues at coordinate 26,893 of JAWNPV010000105.1, forward strand.
TAATTATCTGCATTCTGAATTCTATTTGCTTACGTGTGAAAAAGTGTATTTTGCTTAGGTAGAGTTAAATCTGCTGTTCGGGTTATTTGGTTTCAAGGTTGTTTGCCCTGCTAAGGGTTGCTGACTTGACTAAGACTCAGGCTTAGAGTTGCCCCATGATGATGATGATTGTGACCATATAACTGTGACTTGGACTGCCACAATAAAGCAAAACTTTTTTGATTACGTTATGCTAAAGGCAGCTGCGCCGCGTCCAAAATTTATTCGTACTTTTTAGTTCTGGCTACAAAGTAATTGCAACTAGGAAAAAAAAATAATAAAAAAAAAAAATAGAAAAACACACACCGAAAGCGTAAAAGAAAGGGGAGAGAGAGAATGAATATGGGAAAAGGCAAAAGTAAATGTAAAAAGACAGGGCTGATGGACTAAGCCAATACCCTAGAGGAGTTGGAAGTGGGTGAGAAGGCAGAAGCAGTTTAAAAAGGATTTTTAAAGGGCTTGAAATTATATTTTTTAGAGGAATTTAAATGGGCAAAAATTTATAGGGCAACTCGTTGGGGTTTTTTCTGTATTAACGTTGCTTAATAGCCTTTGGTGATTCCATTTCCATTTGGATTTATTTTTTTCATTTACCCGCAACACTCTCCAAGGCTTTATATGCCGCTCTGGCGTGTTTACCAAAAGGCATCTCAGCTATTCACAAAAGCTCTTCATGTCCAGGCCAAATGTAATTAAAATGAAAGACGCTTAAAATGCGCGACTTAGCCAGTGTGTATGTGTGTGTGTGTGTGTGTGCTTGGGGGCCATAAAACTTTGACTTTTTGTTTTATTTTTATTCCTCTGGAATGGACAATGGCCTGCCTAGGAGGGCTTGCTGGCCTGCATTACTCATGCGACATGTGGCTGGGGGGCAGCGGGGCACGGGGGGGCACTGTACGCTGTTGCAAATTAAATTTAGTGCTTAAATGATGTTTGGCAAGTCAAAGACAAGTCAACCAACAAGTCAAGCAGCCAACTGGATTAATATTTCAACCAACCAACCCAGCAGCAGCAGCAACAGCAGCAGCAGCAGCCCCATCAGCCTGACCTGAATCTTGGCCAACTAGACGGGCTGCTGGACGTTGTCTATGAGGCTGCCTTTTGGCCTTTTTGCCACAGTTGATTGGTTAGCACTAAGCGGAAAAATTTGCCGGCCATAAATGTCGGTCTCGGCTCCTGGATTCCAACTCCGAGTCTGGCTCAGCCTTTGGCTTTAGCTTTGGCTCACAGCATCCGCAAAATTTACATGCGCTGAAAATTTTTAGCTACATTTTCTACATTTTCCTCTTACCATTTTCTATTTTTCTATTTCTTTTTTTTGTTCATCTTTCCCTTTTTCTTTTGCTATATATGCGACGTTAACCATTGCCGGCCAAAAATTTTTGTTGCCATTTGCCGGCTAAAGTTTTCATGCAGCAGCAGCAGCAGCAGAAACAGCAGCAGCGGCGGCAGCTTCCAGGGCTTCAATTCTGCAGTTTGGTAGCTTCGGCTACATGCATATGTGCCGGTTAAGTGGTTTTTGTGGCTGAAAAGCAGAAAACTCATTAAAGTTTATTTCAAACACCAAACAGCAAAAACAACAGCAGCAACAGCAACAGCATTAGGCTGCTGGGTAGCTGGCAACTAGCTGGGCAAATTGAGAAGGCAACAGAGTTCTGGCCGGCAATGAAGACATATGCTAGAGGCTTAGGCTAGAGGAGACTCAGTCACAGGACCAGGGCCAGTGCCAATTGATCATAAATATATTTTTGTACAGTTTTATCTGTTAAGCATCACAACAAGGTTATAAAACCGTCGCTCGGGAAAAGCATAAATATTTATTGAACACAAACAGCAAAGCTCACATATGTGACCAAGTGAGCGACCTTTCAAAACGACTGACAGCTATATGGTGGGTCATTGCCTTGGCTTGTTGGAAAATTAAACAATTGGCCAACAACTTTGGGCCACAATAGCTTTGTTAATTGCCTTATTGGTCTCGTTCTAGACCAAGAAGGAATGTGAATTTCCTCTGGCCTGTCCATCTCCTTGCCACCTCATGGTCGGATGCCTTTTTGCTCTAATTGTTGGTCTCTGTCTGTCCGTTTGTCTGTGATTCAATGATATGAAATTAATATAATCGCCTTGTGTTTAGACTGTTATCTGGCAAATTCATTTGCACTTGAAAGCCACAATTGGCCATTCGCCTTGGCCATTCACAAATCTCTTTGGCATTTGCTTGGCTTTAATGTATCAATAAATATTTTACAGTTTCTCAGCATTGTTTGCTCTGCCTGATTATTCCAGTCTTTTGTTGTTTGTATTTTAACTATTAGAAAATTCAATTTCACTTTAAAGACTCTTGCTGTCTCCTTCTCTGGATGCTTATGAGCTCGACCCTTTGCAAATGCGCCAGATGCCACAAATAACAGGAAAGCAAAGAAAAAAAAAAAATAAACAGAGAAATAAAACTGAAGAAATAGACAGCAAACGTCCAAGAAAACAATCTAATTTAAAGTTTACGAGTTGTACGAACTAGACAAGCTCACAACACGAATTTTCTCACACCGACAGGGATGGCAATAAACGACTCAAGAGAGAGAGATGGAGATATAAGCAGAAGCTGCTACTATGCGGTGTCGGCAGTGGTGGCGGCACAAGGAAACGACTTGCAACATGCAATTTGTTATCTCAAGTATGCAAAATTATGAAAGTTTATTTAAAAGTTGTGCCACGGCGCTTTGCCTGGCAGCAGGCAGCAGGCTCTCTCTCCCTCTTAGCCTTAGAGGAGGCAGCCAGGCAAAAGCCAGGCACAGTCAGTGGCAGAAGTGGCAGAAGGCAGCAGGCAGGAGGCAGCGGGCAGGAAGCAACGCCACGGACGTTGGATAATAATTGTGTGCCGCCGACATTGCCGCCGTTGCCGCCTTCGCACAGACACACAGGCCAACCTAGACAGATAGATATACCAGGCGGTTAGAGAGGAATAGCCTATAGCCATGCTCTCCCAGAGAGAGGGAGAGCTACAGTCGCCTCACATATACAAGCTCATATTATTCAAGTTTGCAGCGACAATTTATTAGTTTTACAATACAACTTGGCAAATTGCTATATAAATCTTTGGCGAGTGTAATGTGAGCCATTGCCTGCCCTACGCCCTCGTCTTTCCAAACATTTTTCAAGTGTTTTCCCTTAGTCTATGGCTCACTTTTCATTTCTTTTCTTTCCCCCGCTTTAATAGTTTTCAACTGAATTCCTAACTTAATCCCCAGCGTGGTAACATTGAAGTTTCTCATTAGACGCAAGACAAGCTCATATAGTCTTCGTCACGTATCGTCATCATCTTAGATCAGAATATTTCTAGGCATTTGCTAGCTATAATGTCGGCCTGGAGAGTTTCCGTTTCCTGTTGCTGCACAGGTGCCACAGGGTCCAAGTTTTTAAGGGCTGCGCTACGCATTAAGCCCATCGTGTACAGTACAAAGCGAGACAATGTTTTTCTCATCGCCTCAGACCATGGAAAGTCTAATCGACTGATTTGAAAACCAAACAAATTGATCGACCTATGCAAAACGCAAGGGAAATCAATTATTTATATCAAGACTCACTCAAGCGTTAGCTCACTCAGTGCCTACAAATACCAGTCCAGGCTTCAGGGTTGCCACCAGGTCTAAACACCCTTGAATTAATCCAAACTGAAAGAAAACTGTAATCATAGGAACGATCATCTGTCTTTCGAGCTTTTTCTTTCAATATTTTCCAGGGTATTTGGCTTGTCCATCATTCCATTAGCCAGACAATCATATCATTCATATTTGTTCAGCTTTTTGGGGTCTGTGCTTTGCCCCTCACTACCCTTCCACCTGCTGTCGTCTACCCCTGTCGCTGGCCTAATGTAAACGGCAGACGGCGGCAGCTTGCGCTTTATGATTTAATAACGTTGCATGTGTGTCGCCGTCTTCTTTCTTGCTTCCAACCCCACACAGGCATCGACTCTGTCTACATTATCAACAACCATCACCATCTCTCTCACCCCCTCATCATCATCATCGTCGTCGTCGTTGTCTTCGTTGCGCTCCTCCTTCATCAGTGTGTTCCCTGCACTGCCAAGCAGGCTGCGCGCTTTCATATTATCCAGGCTTTGGCGCATGTCATCACTGCAAAAGTTGTCGTCGTCTTCTTGCCATCGTCTCCCAAGCCTGGTTCTACCTATTGCCATGGCCATGGCTATGACTATGGCTATGTCTATGGCTGTTGCTGTTACTGTTGCTGTTGTCGTCCTCATTGCCATCGTCATCGTCATCGTCGGCGGGCCATATTAAATTGTGTTAAAACACTTGCGCCATGCATGTCACCCTGTTTTCTATGCCCGCTCCCACCTATACAGCCAGCCAGCCAGTCAGCCCGCCCACAATCACATTCCAGAACCCATCTATCCTTGCCAGGCCCCCCCTTTAGTCTTTAGTCCTTCTCCACTTCCCCTGTGGCCCTGCACTGTGTGCTGTGCAATGGCGCGTGCTTTGCCATGTAACCGTTTTGTCTGCCGCTTTGCCGTTTTGGCCGCTCTATACTCTGTGGAGTTGATTAAGCTGCTACAAATGTTCAGCCAGCCAAAGTCATCAAATTTGTCTAATAGATTGGCCAAAACGGCCGCCTTCAGTGGTGACATCTTAAGGGGTTTCCCCCTCTACAATAATTCATTGTCAAATGTGACTTAAGGAGCCTTGATAAGGAAACGTTAGGGATCCCTTGGCAAAAGGTATCGAAGCTTCGGTGCACCGTAACAGGATTTTTCAAATATTTTTTTTCACTTCATTTCCGCTAAATTAAAACGCATAGACGCTGGGGAGAGAGGGAGAGGGGGGACAACGCTTTTAACTAATTTAAACAAGAAACATTTTTGTTCCGTTTTTGGTTTTTTCTCCCTCTCTCTCTCTCTCTCTGTGTCTGTCCGTCTCTTTGGGTCATTTCTCTAGAGTAACATAATTTCTCACTTCAGTTTCAGTTACCGTTAGTTAGTACACTGTAACACTATAGTTTGTTTGTCAACATGATCATGTATTCTTCCCTCCAGTTGTGTTTTTGTTTTTTTTTCCTCTTTCATTTTATTCTTTGCGTTGTTGTTGCCTCATAATTAAAAGCTGCACTCTACGAATTTTTCAATAACAGCCATAAATCAGGCATATGGATGCCAAGGGAGTTTGCCATAAATTACTTCACATCGTCACACACACACTCACACACACACAGCTGCCACTGCACATACATATGCAAACATCAGAAGTGCAGTGCAACCCAGTGGCAGAGTGAGAGAGACGTAAAGGAGCCTCATCGATGACCCAGTCAAGCATGAAAGCAAGCCGAGGCTCCATCACCACTTGCTGCCGCCTTATTAGTCATGGCTGAGATCTTTTTGGCGACATTTAAAGTAAATTGCAATCAAAAGTGGCAATAAAAAAATCTCCATGAGGCTCGTTCAGCTCGTTCAGTTCGTTCAGCTCGTTTAAAGTTAAGTGTTAAGAGGATTGAACCATGGGCCAGAGGCTTGTGGGGATTTGTGGGTAGAAGATGAAAGATTGAAGCACTTCCTTGCTAGATGATGTTCAATTGAAGTTGTAAAGGCGATTACCTGGTGGACTGGTGAGGGCTATAAAAACACACACACACACACAGCCACACACACTAGAGATGTGCGTGAGTCGTCGTGAGTGGTGAGTGGTTCAATTCAATCATGATATAATAAACAAGGTAGATTGATCCTGATTACCCTTAACTACTGTGTTAAAAGAAAAAAAGGAGCGATAAACCTAGCCCCGCTAGCAATTGCCAGCTGTCATGTGGGAGGCAACCATTGTAGCTATTTTAGGAGCCTAATTATCTCATTTAATCTATTTGACATTGTTAAAACCAACATCTGACCCAAGAGAGGCTTTCATAGAGCCATCGTTAGCCTTGGGGGCTTCCATAGATTTATATACCGAATAAAAATACCGGGAAAAGAATGGGAAAAAATCTAGTTGCTATATCTGAAGTCTGTGTATCCTCTGCTTGCCTTCTACTTCACTGAATAGTAAAGTTTTTTTTTTAGTTTTTTTCTCTTGTTCATGGGAGCAACCGACCGACCAGTCAACCCAACTCCATACGCCACGTGTGTATCGCATATGTATAACAGGAAATTAAAAATACATACGGCATTTTTGGTGAGCATGTGTGTGTGTTGGTGTGTGTGTGTGGATTGTGTGCCTTTTTGCAGTTGTCGTTGGCATTGCCGTTGACGTTACGGTTGACGCTGCCTGTGTGTGTGTGTGTGGTAGCCTTTGCCTTTTGCCATTTGCCGTTGCCTACTTTTCGGCAGTGGGCAACTCTCGAGCTGGCTGGCAGGGCAGCCAGCACATTGTCGCCGGGCTTTGTCTGCTCGGTTGCTTGTTTGCCTGTTTGCTTTGTTTTCCACATGGGCCACATTATTATTATGTCTTCTCTCCACGCCTGAATGAAGTGCATTGCATATATCGTCTCCCTCTCACTCTCTGCCTGTGTGTGTGTGTGTGTGTGTGATGTTAAGGGGGCATTGCAACATTCATTTTTGGGGTCGTCAGCAGCATCAACATAGCATAGCGATTTTTCATCAAAGTCACGGTGGAGTAACTGCAACTGCTGTTGCTGTAGCCGTTGCTGTTGCTGTTGCTGCTGCCCTCCATTGTTGGCTCAATGGCCCTGCGATGACACTGACACCGGAAATGAACACATTTTCCGGTGTACGTGTACGTTTACGTGTGTTTGTTCAGCCATCTCACCCTCTCCACCATCCCCATGCTCCCATCCTCCCTCTCTCCTACTCGCCTGCTCGCTTAATGTATTGTTTTCCACATTTGACTTCAACGCTTTCAACTTGTCTGGGCCCACAGAATTGAACTTGTCTGTATGCTGCGCCAGAGATTTTCGTGGCCATTTGCTTATCTCTTTGGCATTAGTTGTGATTGTGATTGAATGCGACTCTCCTTGGCATATGAATCTGGCTGTGTGCGTGCGCGTGACTTTTCCCCAAAGTCGCGAATTTAATTACTCGACGAAGGCGGCCAACAGGAAATGCCAAACGCACAGCCACACAGGACCTCAACTCACACGTTGGCAAGGTGTTAATGAGATTGCTTTGGCGAAAAACCCACACAAAAGCAGCAGATGCACCTGCTCAAAGCTCTCTTCACAAGTGAAACTCTCAACGGAGATTAACCAGAAGGCTGTGCCGTTGGCAGTCGGTAGCCTGCAGCTGATCCGTAATGAAAACTCTCATTTCAGTGAGTGCAGTTTGGGGAATTAAGTTATAAAATTAAATGAAATGAAGTGATTATGTGAGGTCGTCTCTCTGGCTCTGGATGTGGTTGACTAGGCCAAGGCTAAACCAGAAATCAATTGAGTTGTCTGGTCTGATTGACCAACCTTTACCATTGAGCGGCCTATTAAATCAATCGACTCCATCAAGGTCTCGTTCTTGATCCTTTGATTAAAGAAAATGATCAGCTAAGTAGTCAAGGGTCTTTCAGTCTTTATTTTAAGGTCTTCAATCTGATATTTCATCCTCACTGCTAGGTTATTCGAAGTGGCTAACAGAACCGCACAGGTTTCAGCTTGTCAAAGCTGCTTAACAGACTGTGACTGCAAGGGTATATGAGCTTCTATACTTCTTCACCTGTAAAGCAGTTCAATCACTGCTTTAAGCTCCCGGACAACATCGATAGCTTAAAGCTGCCTCAGCACGTTCAGTTTAACACAACCAATTGCAACTAAGCAGCAAACTGATCAGCTAAATGCATTTTCCATTTATTATCCTGTCAATTGTGTTGAAATAAAATTTGCAAGCTCTAAGGATTTATGATGTCCCCGGTACTTGTCAAGGGACCATTGTCCCTGGACTGCTCGTAGCTTTTCCGGCTCACGAGCATCGCAATCCCAATCGCAATGGCAATCCAATTCCCATTCCGGTGTCCTGTTGCCTGTTGTTGGTTTGGAAGGAAGTTTCACTCCTTAATTAGCTGTTAAAACGTTTCGGCATCTGCCAAAACAATTACACGCTTTATTTCCATGAAACGGCACGTTTTCGTTGTGCGTCCTTCGTTGCACTCTGGTTGCTGGCCATCTCCATTCCTCATTCCCCCAAAAAACGTCGTGGGCCGGTGACTGTTGCTGCTGCTGCTGCTGTGACTGTTGCTGCTACTGTTTCTCTAATCCCGGACTGAAAACGTTTTGCGCTGTCGCCGCATGTGGCATTAAGTTAAATGGCAACGTAGACGACAACAAAACGATGATGAAGATGAGAACGAGCCCAGAGCCGCAGCCATAGCCAGTGCCGAAGCCCTGAACATCAGAAGTGGAGAGGGGGTGGCCGGAGGTAAGAATGACACCGGCATTGGCAAGGCATTGGAGAGCGGCACAATCTGCTGATTTATATTATTGTCACGTTTATGCGAACGGAATTGGGATTGGCGAAAGGTTTCGTTTCGTTCCTTTTTCATTTTCTTTACGTTTTTCCCGTTTTTTTCCGGTTTTTTTCTGGTTTTTTTCTGGTTTTTTTTGTTTCTGTTGGGTGCGTCGTTAATCGCGGGTTGCCGCCTGTCTGTGTGAGACAAAGCTGTTGGCTAAGATGCAGAGCCAGGATGGTGGTTTGTTTTTTGCTTACAGTGCATTGGACTTTTAACACACGCAATTAAAGTGGCCTTGATTGAAGCCAGTCGATGAGTAGTAGGGACAGGTGAACAGAATGCAGGGGGGCGGGCTGTGCGAGGCGGTTCACCTGGGGGAAGCAGCTGTAAGTGAATAATGAATGCAATTCAGCAAAATTCAATTCAATTCGAATGGCAGTGCTCGGGCGTCACTCGGGCGTCGCTCATTAATTTATGACAGTCATTTTTAACGCTTTGCTGGCCACCAACGACGATGACAATGACGACAATGACACCCTGCAAGTGACAGTTGATGTTACGCCCACCGCCGTCGCCCATCGCCCACGTTGCTCACGCCCATCTGGTCAGGCCCATCCATGTGTCAAATATTCAACGCCATTTTTCAATTGAATTGAATAAATTTTTCGAATTGAGTGCATGAATGTCGCTCCTTCTCCTATCTCCTATCTCCGCTCCTCATCCTCATTCTACCCATCAGCCTTCATGGCAATCTATTCAAGCAGCCTGAATGGCTGACAAACAGCAAACGGCAAACGGCAAACGGCAAAAGGCAAATGGTAAATGGTAAATGGCAAAGGCAAACACAATGTCACAGAGAAGCAACCGCCTTCCCATTCCTCCTGGCTCTTCCAAGTGATTTGTTCGAGCATAGCAACTAGGCAGCCCTGTTGGCTGATTTCCAGGCAAAATTATATATTTTTTACCTGACATCCAGGTCAGCATGGTCACTGTGGAGAGATCATCTGAGCAGCCTAGGTAGTCTAAGCTTCACTCTGTTGAATTCCTCTTTGTCTCCCTTAGTCGATTGCATTTTTTTTAAATTTTTTTTAGAGACAGAGAAGCTTGGTTTAGTGTATAGCAAATTCGTTTAGTTCTAGGCCATGAGGGGTATTTTTTTTCCCCCCTTCTGTTGCTGGTGTGTTGTTGTTTATATGATTTGTGCTGACGCCCTCTAACATTTGACAGCCCTACGTAGCCTCCTGGGTTGGTCCTGTGTAGAGGAATCTACGTTGGTATTTTACGCTTTTTGGTCATTTTGCTGAACGTTTAGTTTAGTGGCCATATATCATGGGTCCTTTGATGGTCTTGTCAGGCGTTGGACCCACTCCACACACACACACACACACACACCCACACACACAGCCAGAGACTGGCCAACGCATTCCGTTTTGGTAGGCAGGAAAGACATTACACCGTTACACTTTAATTAACTGCAACTGCAACTCAACGGCAATTGCATTTACATTTCCATTTATTTTTCTTCATTTCTTAGTGGTTGTGTGTGTGTGTGTTGAGCTAATAAAACATTCAAAATATTTCTGTCCGCATCCTGTCTTGTGTGTGTCTGTGTGTGTGCAAGTGCCGTCTGTGGATGGGTAATTTTCCACATTTCATATGAAAAGTTGCCTCGATTTTTGTGGGGCGGCTGTAGGCAAAAGTTTTTAGCCCATCCAAATGCCCCCCCCTCATCATCTGTGCCAAGCAGAGTCTATTTGAAGTTCTCGCCAGTACAGTGGTGGAAAATCTCTTGGAAAATCTCTTGGAAAATCTATTTTTTTACATTTTTAATTATTAGATTTCTTCTTAAACAAACTCTGTTAGGTCAACAGTATGTTAAACCTCATCAGACAAGCAATAACAGAGCTAACAGTCTGCTAACAGCGACTCTAACAGAGCTGCCAACAGTTCCTCTAACAGCGACTCTAGCAGAGCTGCTAACAGCGGCTCTAATACAGCTGCTAACAGTGCTTTTAACAGAGGATCACATAACCTCGTTTACCACTCTGTTAAAGTGTCTTAAAGCTGCTGTAGAACGAACCCACTAAGGAAAATCCCCTTTGCTGACCATTAATTGTTAATTTCCTACGAAAACTTCATCTCCTTTAACCCACTGTGCCAAGAAAACTTTCTTACTGTAAAGATTAACACAGCAACGGCCTGACAAAGGGCAAGAGCAACACACACACACACACACTGAAGAGGCGACTCTGTTGGCGGTTGCTTGAGGCGCTTGTTTGGCAATGCGGTAAACCAAATTATGTGCTTAGAAACTTGTCGCTGCAACCAGAAGTAGAGACCAAAGGCCCAACCAACGTTCATTTAACTGCCCCCCAAATGCGACTGCCTTTGTGCATTGTGCGGTGGGCGACTGTCGAGCATCTTTAGTTTCTATTTGCCCCCTTAGAGCAGCGTCTATTTGACGGTCTTTGCTCAGGTGTTGCCATTGTCCCGCTTTTCTTTTCTCTCTCCTGATTTCCTTAAACTTTACAGAGGTAGCGGCAACTGTTGCCCACAATTCCCCTGTTGCGGGCCAAGTAGTTTGACATCGAATCGCCTCTTGGGCTTCTTTCTTTATAAAAGAGATTTCTGAGCTCCTTAAACCATAATTATAGCCAGGAAGGTAGCAGCTCCAACTCTTCTTCAATGAAATGTTCAGCTGGACATCAGACTAAGCGAGCGACATGAGGTTTTATCTGTGGATACCAAGGTGATGGCGTTGCCACCACGTTGTAAAAAGCTTTGATCAATTGCCAATCAAAGTGGCTTAATCAACTGCAAAGTTGACTTGGATTCCCTCGTCCTAGTTGATCCAATCGTTGAGTAAACGAAATAGAAAACCGCAAACCACAAATTCAAGATTCCTTGCTATATTATTTCCTTGGTTTTCTTGTTTTTTTTTGTTTTTTTACAAAGCGTAGAAACAAAACGAAAAACAGCTTCAAAGGTCAAAAGGTCCGTGTGGGAAAAAAAAATGAATTTCAAATGAAATTGAAATGCTTTAGTGTGAGGAGAGAATGAACCATGTGTCCGTCCTGTGGATGATCGGACCCTTCAAGCTAGGCTAAGCGAAACAGTTGCGAGTATAAAATCATATTGATGTACAGGATGGTGCACATGGTGATGTAGAAAACCATCAAAGATCATTTCTTCTTGGCATCCTTGAGACCGGCGCCGGCGTTGAATTTAAAGAAGATGATGTCACCGTCCTCGACTGTGTAGTGG